>JAKLMY010000249.1:0-44023 GCA_022814645.1 Ganoderma meredithae | reverse complement strand
TATTGTACTACTAGACAAGGGACTGGTTACCGTGCAACGGAGTACAAGGAAAACGACGTGAGAAGTAAACTGTCCAGAAAAGCAAACTTAGACGCTGAAGTCAGTGCCCGACGAAGCGTTCATGACAAACTGCGACAACGGCGAATGTGGTGGTGTGGGTGGCAAATGGCCATGCATATGTCATGGCTGCTATCAACAGAGATGAACAGGTGATGACAGTTAGAGGGTTTGTCACCAAATCGAGCCCATAAGCATGCCAGCTTAGACATCACGCAATCATGGGGGCGAGACCGGTGTACCATAGTGATTGGCCAGCAGCCCGCCCGTCACGAGACTGAGAGCAGAGACGGCATTGATGATGGCTACCAAGTCCCAAGAGAACCCGGAACCAATGTCTGCATGGATGGCACTGATGGTGATATATGTTATGGCCTACCGAGCAGCAGGGGAGAAGCAAAGGTTAGTTGGTAATCAGTTCCTGACAAGGCATAGCGAAGGTATCAACTGTGTTCAGCGTGAGACTATTGAAGACCAGAGCAGCGACATAGAAGCAGTACATGGGTTTTTTGAACTTGGAGACGTTGAACAACGGCCCTAGATCCCGCTGTGGAGTGCCTGGAAGTCGCCCTGTAGCTGCCTGATGCCATCGTCGTTAATGACTTCAGGGAGTCATGACCATGACTAAAACACTTCCGCACCAGATTTGTGACAGCAAGAAGTCCAGCAGTTATGAATCCCAAGATGCGCATGGACCATTTAAAACTTGACTACATGTAAACACATGGTATAGCTCGAGGACGTGCCGCGTGAGTAGGAAGAGGCTTGGGACTAACACCAATGCCGAAACCTTGGTAGAGGAGGAAGTGCCAATAGTGTGTGCACTCAGCCGTGAGCAGCATGCAAGTGATGAAGAGGACCAACGCCACAGACACTGGGAGCTTGAAGTGTCCCCAGTCAAACAGTCTGCCGATGATCAGCCCAGGTGCGTAGCTCATCACACGCTGGGGCACAGACATCAGCTGAGTTGGTGGGGTGTTGAGAAAGGAGATGTGCCTGCATGGAGCTGATCCATGCTCTGTGGCGGCAGATTAGCGAGGGCACCCAAGAGGATCATGATTGTGTAGGCCACTCACATATTGGAAGACGAGCGGGTGTGCAACAGGTCTTCTTTGTAGTATGCTTGCCATGTCTGAGGTGGTGTTAGTCAGCTGTGTTGGGCAACTGTACTGTTGTTGCACCTACACCCCATGAAGTAATGAGTCCAACTGCGGCACCCAAGCAACAGGATACCTGTGCAGAGAGGTTAGCCGGAGCCAACGCGAGATCCCAGACTGAGTAATGCAACTCTAAAGACTACGAGCCATGCTCTGAGCCCACCATCTGGTGGGAAATTCTCTAATGCTGCTGCCTCAATGACTACCTCCTCCGTTGCCTCTGACTTCAGAGTCAGACAGCTGGGGCACTGGGCAAGTAGTTTGTCAGTGCTGGCGGCAGGGAGCGAGGGTCCTTCTGAGTTGACTGCAGGCATTTCAGCACCTGCACCTCTCAGGAGAGGAGCGGAAAATACATCTTGTTGAACCCGGTGGGACTAAAGCCCACCATGGATAGCAACTCTAAGAGATGCTCCCTCATACTCACCTGGATAGTAGGGGGTAAGAGCTGGGTGTGATAAACGTAGAGGGGATACCTCAAACTGTGGAAAGCTCTGTACATTAGGGCCCATCCTGAGCTGCTATATATACAACTGTGCTACCTAGATTATGTAAGTACTGTATAGTACCAGCACATGGTGCACAGTCACACAGGGAAGCTGTGCGTACAGCAACTGTCAAGTATGCTGTGCATGTGGACAATAAGTCCATACATGTGATTACCGATACAACAGATAACCACAGCCATAGTGGCTATGTACACTGCCTTGGTAAGGCTGTGCCTGTTCAACACATCTCAAGTGGGACGGGGCTACTTATACATCACAGGTGGGCTATCAATTCGAGGTGAATAAGGTGCTATCTAGGGGGCCAAGAAGACCCAGGCCTCGACTTGGAGTAGGTTTCCCGAGGTATGGTGCTGCATCCTCCTATCCCAACAGAGTGTTCATTAGATTTAGTCAAGCATACTAAAAACAGCTGTACTCGCAGGCCCAACTCAGCCTTCTCCATACTGTCATCACTATTGTTTGGTCAATACCGTGGCTGGCCATGGTCGGATGGATGCAGACGATAACTGTCATCACCACAGAGCACGGTCACTGCTGCATTCAGTCCTCGACGCCACTGCAAGCAGGGTGGATACATCTAGACTGCCCAAAGCTTCCTATCCCTTTTACTACTGCATGCTTTGCAAAACGCTACGGGCCGCAAGCACAAGATGCCCCGCTGCCACCACACGCACCTCAGATAACACCAGCGGAGACCCCTGAGTTCCACATGTCAACACTTAATGTGTGGATGCTCACACACGAGAAATTACAGTGTTTGGAGGCGGTGAGGATGGAAAGAATAATGACAATGTAGAATGTCACATTTTGTATGTGATTTTGCCGTAGATAGAAATTAAAGTTTGTCAGTGCTCTGAACTTTTGCGGAAACTTTCCATTTCAGCTGCCATTCTGACCCGCGCACAATGTCACCCAGAACGTCATGTTCTACCATACGCCAAACATCATTCAGAACTTAGAGTTCAAATGGAAGTTCATTACTTGGTCAAAGTTGGAGTTTGGCACCCGATAAAATGTCAGACAAAAGCCAAGATTCCCTTCAACATTTAGAATCCATTAGAACTTCAAGTTTTGCTCACTACAAAACATTTGCTGACATATCAAGTTCTATCCAAGAAAAAACAACATGCCCGCTCTTGACCCGATGAGTGCCCACCGAGCGGCCACCAGTTCCTTCAGGCAGGGCCGCACGTGCCCGCGTTCATCATCTTCTTTGTCAGATGTTCAGTGCATCGAGAGCGGGTGCAGTGTTATTTCTTGAGGAGAACTTGGTATATTGGTGAATGTTTTGTAGAGAGAAAAACTTGAAATTCTAATCAGTTGTAAACATTGAGGAGAACTTCAGATTTTATTGGATGTTTTTGCAGGCGTGAAACTTGAAATTTTGTTAAATGCTGAACTTTCATTTGAACTTTGAGTTCTCAATGATGTTTGGCGCTTCGTAGAACGTGATGTTCTACGTGACATTTTCTGTGGGTCGGAATGCGGGCCGAAAAGGTAAATTTTTGCTGACATTCGGAACAATGTCAAACTTTGATTTCTGTCTACGGTAGAATCCTGTACAAAACGTGATGTACTACATTGACGTTTGTCTTTCTATTTCAACCCCCTCAAAACATTGTAATTCCTCGCGTGTCAGCAAGCCGAGGCCGCGCATGGGAGGAGTCGATGTGCGCACTGCTCGGTCAGTGACAAGCACCAACTGTCCGAGTCACCGCTCACCGCCTCAGCCACCAAACAGCTCGTCCCCCGTCTTTAGAACCGCATCCTCATGCCGCACAAGTCCCCGCTCGCAGCCTTGCCACCTGCACCGTCCATCCCGTGCCCATGCCAGACTCAGGACCCAAGCATGGCGTGGCGAGTCCGCAACGCGCCAGCTTTGGACCCCGGCGTGCTGTTCTTCACGAACATCTTCAGTTCCACCGGCCTGCGAGAACGACCCTTTGGTGGTGGCGGGGAACAGATCTCGCACGGACGGGAAGCACACGGCTGGGCACCCTCGCCGTCCCAAGGAAGTCGAGCTGGCACCCGCGCACTGCGCGGGCGATGCGTGGGGGTTGTGGCAGACGTCGGCCTCGACGGCGAGGCGGAGATGCGCGAGCTTGCATAGACGCCTGAACATCGCGACTGCCTGTGTCCGACTCGGGTTCAGGGTAAGTGGGAGTGTGGAGGAGGAGAAGAGCACTGTACAGTGAGTGAGGACCCGCGTCGGACTCCGGACGGACATACTGGGTGCTGGGTACGCACGAGAAGATCGTCCGACCGAACGGCGCACGAGGGTGCTCTGGTCGACGTCTGCTCTGGGTAGGACGTTGCTGGCGCACTTCAGCACTGTCGCGAGGGGCATCAGCGCCCCCGCGAGCTGGGCGGCCGCACGCCGTCGAGGACGCCGTGACTGCGGAGCTCAAGAAGAAGCAGAGCTTCCTGCGGGGAAAACAGGGCGCGCGGGCGGCGCCTCGCTTGTCGATGAAGAGCTATCGCATCGTGAGGGGGCCAATGGGACAGCGCAGGGCAAGTTTGTAGAACAGCGGTGGATTGCATGGGATAGGGCGGTGTGAGTCTCTCTTCCAGGGACAGGTGCTGCTGGTGGGCGCACCCGGCGTCGTCTTGTGGGAGCTTGTTCGCGGGGGTCGCTGGCCCTGAAGTCTCAAGGCGTTGAAAGACCGGACGACGGGAAGAGAGGATGCTGGACGTGCTCGAGCAGCGGTCGCGCCACGATGCAGCTCACATATTGAGTGAGCGGACGGCGGAGTGCTTCCTGGGGCGTGTGCGTTCTGTGCAAGGCACTGAATTCAAATAAGGAAACGCTCGCAATTGCTAAACTTGTCCGAGTCATCCGGGAGATCGGCGGTACGGGCCGAGACTGCATTCTGGTCTGGTCAACGGTGAGCTCGTCCAGACATGGAGGAGGGTCGGTCAGAAACCGGCAATGCGTGCACCATCGACACCGAATGGTTACTACCTTCCTGCCGTCCTGTTCGGTTTCCTGCCCACGCTCGCCTGAGCTAAACGCGTGCCGTAACGCGTTTTAAACTCCGGCCGTGTCACGTCGCTGTGCTCTGCTCTGCCAGTCTTAGGCCTTCCCTCTTGCACTAACATGTCGACTGACGTCCCCTTGCGATACGACACAGAGCAAGCATCACAGACATGCAATGCCTGGTAAGTTGGTCTTCCTCGCTCCCCTGCAATTCCAGTGCCAATCTCAGTCTCAGGCTCGCAATCCGGCCCTCGCGCTGCCTCGGTCTCCAACATAATGACACCGCTCTCTGACTCCCTAAGTTATCAATGGCTCTCGTATCTCGAAATGACACCATTCCGCACAATCGACTCTACCGTCGATTGATTCCGACGACGCCAATCGCTCAGACGTGGCACCGAGTAGCAGGTCGCTCCTTCACACAACTCCACTGTGCTGTCGCGCCAGCGAACAGGAAGCTCTTCTATCGCATGAACGTGAGTGGAAATAATCACGCGCATCGTCCTAACTCGGCGTGCATCGACCCTCGCCGCAAATTGAAGGCGGGATCCGAGGCCGAGGGGACATCGTGATTTTGCCGTCGCAGATTCACGCCCATGGGATCAGGGGGTGTGATGCTGCTCTTCACTCTACGGCTGCGTATGTGGAGGAGCACATTCCATCTCATGGAGGCGAACTGGGAGGCAAGCCGCGATCAATCGCGGACGGATACCAGGCAGCACGCCACACCTGGCGGTTTTCATCAGCACGAATCCAAGTGTCGAGCCTCGCGCGGGGGTACACTGCGGCCTGCGCCGCCGTGTGGATGCTTATGCGATGACCTAGGCCGTCGCGGGTGAGGCAGCTAAAACGCAGCTTGTTATTATTCTCAGGAGGGGGTCACAGCATCGAACCAGCGGGCCATTCGCCATTCCGTCGCCGCCCCTTCACGCTGTCTTCTCCCGCCGCCGAAAACACCCCGATGGCGGCGATCGCCGCGAATTCTACCAAGCCCCGACCCATATTCGGACGCGATGGCTAACATCGAACACAACCCGCTCGATATCCCGCCTCCCTCCCCCCGCCGCTTCCCAGTCCTCCCAACTCTCGACATTCACATGCGGCCGATGCCCCGCCCCTTCACACCCGCCCCTTCCCTTGCGCATATAAGACCCCCTCGCGGGGAGCAGAGGGGTCCCCCCAGCTCGTCTCCACACACGCCTACTCACCCATCGCTAACCCAGCACCGTCTTACACTCTACAACACACACGGACACGCAGTCGCCATGCGCATCCCCACGATCGCCCTCGCCCTCCTCGCCGCCGCCCTCTCCGGCTCCGCTTGGGCCAAGCTCGCCAAGTTGCCCAAGGCTGCCGCCCCCGGCCCCGCCTACCTCGCCCCCAGAGACCACACCGGCCACATGGACGCGCGCGCGGACATGCAGAAGCGCCAGGTGGACACGCCAGACCCGTCCAGCATCGTCCCGGGAGGAGTCCCCGGCGGCGTCCCCGGTGAGTCCTGAGCGCTGAGCCCCCAGTGCTGAGGAGCCCTCTGCCTCGTTTCTGTGCGTTCAAGTTGAGGCCTCGCCGACTCTCGTCTCCGCCGAGGTCCGACTCGGAGGGGGCTGCCCGGGGCAGCCTTTGCCGCCGTCGAGGATTTGTTATTAAACTTTTCAAGCGGGTAGAGCGACGCTGACGCGGCTTGGGTTTGTGACAGCTGTGGGCTTGCCAGGGGGCGTTCCGGGGGGCTTGCCGAGCAGCGCAACTGGGGAAGACTCGAGCTCAGGCTCTGCGTGAACACACATGGACGCCGGCCTGAGGAGCATGCCGTGAATGAGGCGGAGATGTTTGGCGTTATCTTTGAGGTGGAGAGAGGATGGGGGCTCGGTACTTGGACTGGGCTTGCGGGACGCGGTCTGCACGAGTATCGGGTTCGGTCTGCATATGGCATTCATGTTTTTGTGTGTGATGCGAGCGTGATTCGGAGCTCACGCTGAGTGGTTAGGGTTAGGGTTACCAACAGCGCTTCACCAGAGATGACGGCTGAGGTCGAGCACCCGAGACTCGGGACCCTGACTCGCGGTTGCGCCTCGCTGGTGGGTGCCCCTCGAGGGTTCCCCAGCCGTCCCTGGGCGCGCCCGTCTGCCCCGCATCAATATTGATATTGATCGACATTGGGTCGGGTGTCCGGCTTATCGTGCTGGGGTGGTGTATTATCATCATACTCAGTGGAAGCGAATGCAGCAACGTACTGACAATCATTATTGACAGAGGCGCGAGGGCGCCAGTCATGAGGCCTGAGGACGCTCAGGATGTTCAGGAAGCCGTCCACGAAGAAGTCGTTCTCCGCTGGGATCCTTCCCAGCCGGATCTGGAACACCGCGCGCGATGACGATCTGCCCAGCAAAAACGCGCAGTGCGTCGTAAATACTGTGTTATTGCTATTACTCTAACTCTAAGCGTAGTCGGGAGCGGCCCCGAGCCTCGAGGAGCTCACCCAGAGCGCGCAGTATCCCGCACCAGACTCGACGAGGATGAGGAGGAGGGCGAGCAGCTTCTCCACCCGCCACGAGAATTCGGGTAAGTGCGCAGGAAGGAGAATGTGAGCTATGGTGGGTTGGGCGCGCAGTCCCGGCGGGGTGGGGGGGGGTGGGGTAAGGGGTCCTGTCTACTGTCGTTCGGGCACCGAGGTTATTGATGAAGATGTTCATCTCGTGCTCCAAGAGTAACGGCGAAGGGATCATGCCCATAAATTGTCTGTGGAACCGGCATTCCTGCAGTTTTCACTGCATTCGGGCTTGGGTGCGGTTGTTACACGCTGCTTGTTTCCATCCTACACCCAGCTCCGGATTCTGTGTCGGCGTGCATCGACCTCTGAATCCAGCTCCTTCCCAGCTCAATTCGAGAGAAGGGGACTTACTCTACTACGTAGGAAAGCTGTTGCCCCCACTGAGATTCACGTCGCCACTTTCCGCCGAGGAGTGTTGGAGCACAGCAGCAGCATTGTCTGGAGTGCGTTGGGGGCAAAGTATTGCTCTGACAGCTCGCTGGCCAACAGCTATGCTTTTGTGACATTTGAGACGTCGTGATGATGTTCCCTGACTGATGGTGGACTTCACGCGGCTATACTTGGATGGAGTCCGGGCGAGCCCTGCCTTTCCCAGGCTGCCGGCATGCTCCCTCTACCCGTATACACGACACACCAGCCTTCTCGCTCGAAACACAGCCTTCACATTGTGCTGGACTGGACTACTCACGGTGGCAACTCGTCCCCGGGGGGAAGTTTCCCGCAATCGTCCGCGCGGTACTCGGCTGAATACGCAGAGTGCTTGATCCGGGGCACATCCCAGATGTGGTACCCATATGGCATAAGTAATTTCCGATCCCCTTCGGACGCACCTTTGAGCGCCGCCTGTCTGAAGGACAGTCTTGACTTACTCTCTCCGTCGATGCGATGCAAGCCTCTGTTACAGTCTTGATGATCTGTCCATCCCGAGGCCTGAGATCTCGGAGTCCAAAGGCCCACTCGGAAAGAGTCGCTCGCTTCGCTGTCTATTATATAACCTTATCATCGCCACCGCCCCTTCCAGATACACCGTCGGACGTCCGTGCCATGTCTGCAACACTCAAGCAGCCGTCTTTCGCCAGGTCTGTCGGGGAGTACAACATCACAATGCAGTTTAGTACGTTGGCATACATTTCGGGGGAGATGTTCGATATCGGTGGGATGTTGGACAGGATGCAAATCCGAATGGTCGCTACTTTGTTGTCGACCGTTTCCATAGGTGAGTGATCAACCATCCCGCATTCGCAGCCATTTCCCACTCATCTCATGTCCATGTGTAGCGATATACACGGCCTGCGCTGCCTACGCGGCGAAAATATTGATGTACGTGGGCGCGCTGCCTGAAGTTAAGGTCTATTGCACACTCCTTATCATATGGCCATGGCCTGCAGCCGCCGCGACAGCGGAGGCAACCGGAAGAAGCTTCTGTTCGTCACCGTCGCCATGTACGCAGCAACGTTTGTGTACTGGGTCGCATTCGTCATTGTCGAGTTCCAGACGCTGCATGCCGTCATGCGGCACTTGTCCGACGAAACCTGGTGGCTGCACAGCCTCGCGATCTCTCTCGTGCAGCCATCAGAATGCTTTCCTGGATCGCCACTGGGAGACTCGCCCACGTATTGTACGAGCGTCCGTGCCCCTGTCGACCTTCCGACAGACGGATGGGACATCACGCAGAGCGACTGCATCGGGACGGCAACGCTCACATTCAATGTGTGTACAGTCGCTGGCGATCTGATGCTTCGTTGCGGAAGCAAAACAATCTCACAATGCATTGCTCCAACAGGTCTTCGTCGGAGATGCGATCGTGTGGTGGCGTGTGTGGGTCCTGTGGAACAAGAACCGCCCAATCTTGGCGGCGTGCAGTGTGGTCTTACTTGCTACGCTCGGTTCGTGATCGTGCTTGCTGTCCTTCCCTCCCCTTCCGCACTCATATATGCCCAGCATGTGGCATGGTCGACTCGATATCGTCGTGCTCCAGTGGACAGGTCGTCTGGAACACAAGTGCGGGCAACGCGGTTGCGAACTTCACCGAGGCCGGGGCGTTTTTCGGGGGCAATATGTTTGGCCTCGTCGCCATCATCCTGTCGCTCTTTTCGAACTCGTTGGCGACACTCCTCGTTGGGTACAAGGCGTGGTGAGCACGGGGATGGAACGTGCCGGCTAGCAGCATGCTCACCGTGATTCTTCTTATTGTCGGGAGCTCATAGGAGGCACCGCCTTCGCGCGAAGAAACACTTTGCTCGAGTCCCAGGCGTCACTCGAGTGCAGCGCGTGCTCATGCTGCTGGTCGAATCCGGCGTCGCATACTGCGTTCTCTGGGTAACGTCCTCCCGCCCATTCAGCCGCAACACTACTAACTGCCCCAATTGTTTCAGACATTTGTTCTCTCGTCCAACCTCTCGACTGTCGTCTCGCTGCATTTTGATGAGGAATGGACGACTGGCTGGGTGGGGTGGACGGTCGACATGTTGTACTTTACAGAGGGGTGCCTTGTCGCATTCGTCGTAAGCTCTGACCTCCGCATGATCACGAGCGCGATCCAGTACACTGAACTTCTTTCTGGGCATAGGGAATATACCCGACACTCATCATCATCCTCGTCGCCCTTGACAAATCTGAAATCGAAAAGCAGTCGCAGGCGTACTCCATACCAATTGCACGAGGCCTCCGATCGTCTCTCGTCCAAGCCGAGGACTCCACAGACATCACGTATGCAGCAGCGTCCAGGGTAGATCCACACCTGCATACACAGTCAGTCATTATGATCGGCCCACATGCCTCCCTTAATGGCTCGTCGACTCAGCTGAGCGAGGTCGATTCCGAGGATATGCCAGAACATGTCAAGGTTGGAGTGCTAGAAGGTGCCGCCAGCAGAGACCCTAGATTATGAAACCCATGCTGACACCATCTGGTGATATCTCTCGGCCATACAGCATAAATACTGGGATGCGTAACGGGGAAATGATGTCTTTGAAATTAGGATGGACTGCCTGTTGAGATTTCTCCAAAACCAATCACCTTGGAGACCAACTCCGAGTGGGGTTGGGGCTCCAGTTTCCGGTATTGACGTTGCTGAGATAGACCACCAACATTCCACTTGTCTTGTCTTTGCCTCCCTATTTGAGCTCTACAAGAATGTGTAAGGTAGTGTACATAATTCAGAAATTTTCAGTACACTGCAGCACAACCAATCCCCCAAGTCTATACCCTAATCCTGTCCTCAGATCCTATTGCCACTATCATCTACTCTTTGCTCTTGGTATCCATATTGACCCACTCTCTACTGACATCGACTGGGACTTCACTCAAATGCACAGAAGATCAATGACATGCATCATGCCAGCGAGTATAATTGGGACTTCTTTTCAATTTCAGACTTGTCGAGGGCAACGAGGACAATAATCACTGTGGGGTAGATTCCCTGCCGGGCCAGGTCAGCATCAATATCAAGAACTGTGATGTTGGATGTTGATACTAAGGGCTTACAACTAGAGCAATGAGACATCCTTCAGTGAAGTACACCATTCCATTCGAAAAGGTGGTGCCTTCGAGTATCTGGGACAGCAAAACAAGTATCTGATGGGTCATAGTTTCAAGTCAGGGCCACATAACATGATTGGGCACAGAGAGATGCTTACCCAAACCAGCCAGTACACAAATCCTGATTCTACTAGGAGCAGTAATATGCGCTGTACTCGAGTCGTGCTGCGAACTTGGGCAAGATTAGTATTTGTGTCCCGCCTGTGCTCCCTATGTGAGAAATGAGGTATAGCTGTTAGCGAACTCGAGCTAGTTTGGTATTCATATATTCACCAAGCTTTGTATCCAACCAATGATGTTGCTACAATATTCGAAAAGAGTGACAGGTTGATGGTGAGGAGGCCGAAACCATTGAATCGGAAAAATGTGCCATTTGTCGAGGCCAGTGACAATTTTATCTTTGGAAACCTTCCAGCACCGCAGGAGTCTCCTGAATCAAGTGATCCTGTGGCTAGTTATTTCGATGATACATTGAGGCTTGAGAGTTGCTATGAGAAGTCAGGCACGTACTGAGAGTGGCAAGTATCATAATACAACTCGCTACCAGGATCCACCTGTTCCATAATATCCACACCCGCCACCACACAATGCCATCTCCGATAAAAACCTGTTAGTGTAGGTGTTGTTATTTACCTGAAAGCATAGAGATATTGGTAAAGCCATACATTAAATGTCAAGGCAATTGTTCCTGCACAATCTGCCATTGATGACAGGGGAAGCAAACCGCTGTTGACAGCGCTGAATGACCGGAAGAGGCCCACGGTCATTGCAATCTAGGAACTCAAAGTTGCCAGGTACATGGTTGCAATGATAGAAAGGAGTTTTCTTCGAGAACTTGTGAGGCCACGGCTCCTGTGCACATAGTCAACATACACAAAGTGCATCAAAATTCACAGCTATGGAAGCAACATACATTAATATCTGCGCAGAATATCCAGCGCAAAAGGTGTATATGCCTGGGTGCGAGGCATTTCAAGAAATGAGGTCATTAAAATTCAACAGTTGACTGTTTACCTACCTAGAAGGACGGTCGATAACAAAATAGCAACCACTTGGACCTGCAAGCTATCCAAGCCATCCCTTGAAATTTCCATGGCGAGAGAGAGTTGAGCCCGAAAGCCTCTGAGACGTTGTATAATGTGCTGCTGGGCGATGTTGGCGAGGAGCGGCCAGCACGATAGGCAATGTTGGGCGTTATACAGGTCCGAACGCAGAGGCACTAGTGAGGGAGAAGGTATTGTCAATGGCAAGTTACAGCCTCCCGCATCATATATACGAGATAGAAGAACTGTAGCAAAGGCTGTGTGACGTGGAATCAGGTGACTGTTTACGCTTTAAATCTGTCCTAACACGTAGCCAACATCTCGGAACAGGCTTCGGATTCTGATGACAGCGGTATTTTGACAGAGAAGATGACCTACGAAAGACGGGCGTCTTGTTAAGCATATGCTTTCAAGTTGCACATACGCCCGCAATGCGACTCATGTACCTACTTATGATTAACAACGCTCCGAGTTAACCTGCTCATCGTCGCAGTTTTCTAGAAGCCCTGTACCTGCTTCTTCCGATTTTAACAGGCCCGCTTCGAGAAATGGTCCACGAATCTATTTGACGCCATAGACAACGATCAGTGTAGATGGGGAAGAGGAAGACTCTCATCGGGTATACAGTAGCGAGTAAAGATCTGGAAAATTCTCAGCATGGGGTTCCGTGCGTCGTGATTGACATCGGACAGATTGCCGCCATATTTCGATACGCCGTTTGTTCAAACGATGGCTGGAGACTCATTTCGGTCTTCGAGGGCCATCGCTGGGAGGGATATGTCAGCTAGTACGAAGCATGTAGCGGGAAAGATCGTACCCACCGGGACTCAGTCCTCAGGTAGGTCCTCCTGAATGTGGCGCTAGCAATGGGAACGTTGGATTGTGGTTGTGACAAGAGATGCGATTGCTCTGCCCTGCAGACGAGGAGTAGTGGCTGACCGGGCCCCTGACTAACAAGTACAAAATACAAACCGGCGCCTCCACCCCAGCGTAGCGCGCGCGCGGAGGGCAGTTTCCCAGCGAGTGCCCGACTTGACGATCCCAGACACCACATTTGTCTCCAGCTTCCTTCTCCTCCATTCCAGCTCACAAATATCGCTTTATAGACCTGTGACAACAGCAACGGTCCGCCATCCCGCGCACACAGCAGCACTCAGCCATCCGCCCCGTCTTCAAATTTCCTTGGCACTGGCAAGCGTCGACAACAATCGAGTTGACCTCCCCCTCCCTTTCTGCCTTTAACTTGTGAATCTCTCTGTCTTGCGAGCTCTCTGGTCTTTATGGACCTCGTTCCTCCATAATCGCCTGCCTAGATTGATGCTACGACCCCGCGGTTTATCGCGTCCAGCTATTTTGAGACAATGGGTGGCTGACTGGGACATGCAGAGGCATAGGATGATTCGTGTGGAAGGAAAGAGTCAATTTGAGCGACACCGTGCGTCTTCCACTCCACATCTCAACTAATTGACCGTCAACGCAGGCATCGCATGGGGTGTAGCTTCGAGTCTACTCCTCCCTGAGCAGCCCGTCGGTGTCGCCATGAATGAGTCCGACCTCAACCCGAAGTCTCCTTGGACCCTCTCATTGTACCTAGTTGAGTTTTTTTGCTTTGCCGTTTCCTTGCTCCCCTTTGAGTTTATTTCCCGCCTCCTCGAGCAGAGCTACCGTGTATTTCACTCGTCATGTTCAATGCACAGACCCGTACGCCATCGCAGTCACAGGAACTCGCAAGAGAACACACCTCTTTTTATACCCCTCGAGCGCTGCTGCAGATATATGTAGCCTGAGAGCTCGATAGCCAGGGAACACATTCCGTCATAGGTCCGCCCCATGACCTTGCTGGCACGACATCGATTGGCTGATACGCTCAGATCAATCTGGCTTTTCGCTCTCGTGCAAGCATAAAACCCTCGGGCTGGGCGAGAGGATCGGGCTTCGACCAGTCCACTGACAGCCCGCCGGCAGTCGCACAGCAGCAAGGAGATGTGCGGACTTCGCGCGACCGTCAACTGCGATATGGGGGAGGTGAGTCTCTTCGCATCGTGTCCGTTTGTATCTTTCATCAGCATCGCGATAACCGGATTAATTGAGCGGGGCTCGGTGGAGGAGTGCGGGGCGAGAGACCGGATCAGGACCGTTCGTGCGCACTGGCGCTTCCGAGTTCGTACCGTTGACGAGCCTCATGCTACTGCAGACTTTCGCGCCCCCTTATCGCATATGCTCTGCTCTTGCTCTTGGATCCGTGCTGACTGTCATTTGAAAAGGGATTCGCCCTGTACAAGATGGTGCGTCCTATCTGCCTCTTTGGCTGTTATGATTGCGACTGCTTACCTCGCGTTTGAAGGGCGACGACGAAGGACTCATGAAGACAATTCACCTCGCGAATGTAGCGTGCGGATTTCATGCATCGTGAACAAACTCCCTAATCCCACGCTCTCCCTCTCGATCTAATTGCATGGTAAATAAACCTAGAGACTTCTCGATCATGAACGAGACCGTGCAGTTGGCGAAGACAAACAACGTCCTCGTCGGCGCACACCCATCGCTCCCGGACAAACAGGGTTGGGGGCGGCGCGAGATGGCGATGGAGCCGGTATGTCGAGCCACGCATATACCCTACGCCATACAATGTTTATGCCACTTGTCGGCAGGACGAACTGGCTTCGTGCTTCATCTACCAGGTTGGCGCCCTGACTGGGTTTCTCCAGCTGCACGGCGTGCCACTGAACCACGTAAGTCAGCATCGCTCTTCCCGGCCGCGGATTATATTCACGCGTATCTGCGTCCTCTGCGGACAGATCAAGCCACACGGGGCGGTGTACGGGATGACGGCGCGTGACATAGCTCTGGCCCGCGCCGTCGTGCGGGTGTCGAAGCTCTACAACGTGCCCTTCATGGGCCTCGCTGGGACGTGCCACCAGACAGCCGCGCAGGAGCTCGGCGTGCCGTTCATCGCAGGTTCGTCTTCGCGCGCTTTCTGTCCGCTCTCCAGGCGAGGCTTCCTCATCTCTCGGCCCATTTTCAGAGTGGTTCGCGGACCTGGACTACAGCGCCGAGGGCAAGCTGCTCATCACAAAGTGAGTCTGGGTCCAGGTCCGGGTCCGACCCCGCGTTCTCCGCGGTCCGCTCCTCGACCCCGCTGAGCGCATTTCGTGACCCCACGGGGCTCGCTAGGAAACACGACCCGGTGCCGTTGAGCGTCGTGAAAGATAGGGTGAACCGTTTACTCGGGGAGAGGAAAATCACGACTGTTGGCGGGTTCGTGCCCCTTCCCGAGGACATCGCCGAGGTGTCGATTTGTTGTCATTCTGACACTCCGGTGAGTACGAGTTTGATATCGATATCTCGCACGAATTCGAACGCGCTGACGGTGGATCAGGGCGCGGTCGAGATTGCGCAGGGGGTGAAGGCGCTGGTGGACCAGCACAACGCACAGTTGGAAGCCTAGCCTTGAGCGTTTTTCTCTTCGGCGGTGAACCTAGTCCAGTCATGCGTATTCGTCGATGATTCGGACAAATTCCAGAATCCTAAGTGTTGACGCGGTTCGGCAGTATCCCCTCGATGGATGTTGTTACGCCGTGGTAGGATTTATCCTCCCCTTTCTACTCCGCAAGTTTCACCTTTCCGACAAACTGCGTGTTAGTACGTTGGTGCACGTGTTTCTTGCGCGATAGTCGCAGGTGAATACTCTCACCCGACGGACGTGGCCATCCCGGAACTGTAGGCGTTCCCAGTTTCCGAAAGAATGCGGTGCCGCAGCTCAAGCTCTCAAGTCTTTCCCACACGTACGTCGCCCTGCGCAGAGGGAGTTCTCTTCTTTGCAACAGGAGTCATAGTTGATGACTTGGAACATGGCTGCTTGCCCAAGTGGACTCCATTTGGCTTGTGTCAGGTAAGCGGACCGTCGTTCTCCCCCAGCTCTTCTGAAGTTCGAGATCCATGACATTGGTCAACTCCTTCTCCTGCTTCACTTCATGCTTCTAGTTCTTTGTGGCCGACCATACATTATGCCGTGTTTACGGAACGCGTCTCTGACCAGGAACTCGGATGGCCGTAAGTAAACACGTTTGACACTCTTCCAGTTGCCCATCCATTTCGGCAGGCCTCGACGACCTCGATAGTGGTGGCCGTCATTCGGGGCACAGCGTATATCCAAGATACTTACATGACCATGAATAATCCAGCTTCTCCCGCACGCTCATTTGACGGTCCCGGTCAGTCATCCACGACCTGCTTCTGAAGATCTGAATCTCCAATTCGCACCGACGGCGCACTAACGCTCGGATACGCAGCACACCGCTAGAACGTTTTATCCCCCCGCGTTTTATTTGTATCCTGCACTCGTGCCCATCTTGGCGCCACAACTTCGACCTCTCCCTCGACCTTCATAACCTCATGTCTGCCAATCCTCTACTGCCGCCCCAACCGCTCCCACCCGTTGCATCGCACGCCGCAGCGACGGCTGCCGGAGCCTCCGCTCACACCACCCTCTACAACGGCCGGACAGCTTCCCACCCGCTCCACGTCCTCATCGTCGGCTGCGGCATGGGCGGGCTCGCCGCCGCGCACTGCCTCGGCAAAGCCGGCCACAAGGTAACCCTCTTCGAGGCTGCCTCCGCCATCGGCGAGGTTGGGGCCGGGATCCAGGTCACCCCGAACGTCTCGCGCCTGCTCCGGCGCTGGGGCGCGGGCCCCGCGCTCGAGGCCGTGGGCGTGCGCCCCGAGGCGATTGTGCTGAGGCGGTACGCGAGCGGGGAGAGGGTGGGGTATACGCTGTGGAAGGACATGGAGGAGAGGTATGGCGCGCCGTACTACCATATCCACCGCGCGGACTTGCATCGGCTGCTGTTTGACCTCGCAGAGCCGCACATGCAGCTGCGTCTCGGCGCGACGGTCGTTAGTGTCGATCCGGACGCGTCAAGTGTCACGCTGAAGTCCGGGGAGGTCGTCAGGGGAGACGTGGTCGTCGGGGCGGACGGGGTGAAGAGCTTGGTGCAGAGGGTCGTGCTGGGCCACACGAATCCCGCTGAACCGACGGGGGACGCCGTGTACCGCGCGATCGTGCCGGCGGAGCTGTTGTTGGAGGACCCGGAGCTGAGAGAGCTAGTCGAGGTGCCGGACATGACGGGGTGGATGGGGCCGTCGCGGCATGTCATGGCGTACAATATCGTGCGCCGTTTTCTTTTCCTTGTCTGCCCACTTTTACTGAACCTGGGGGCAGAGGGGCAAGAAGGAGTACAACGTGGTCCTCGCACACCCCGACGACGGCTCGGTCGAGTCGTGGACGGCCGAAGGCAGCGCGGACAAGATGCGAGCTGACTTCGCCGACTTCGACCCTCGGTAAGTCCGGCACCGGCTCCCTTTGCTTCATGCCGTCTCAACGAGCCTCGCAGGTTGCGCAAGATCCTCGGGTTCGTCCAGTCGACGCTGAAATGGCGGCTCATGGACCGTAAACCGCTCAAAACCTGGATCCATCCTTCCTTCCGCGTCATCCTTCTCGGTGATGCGTGTCATCCCATGCTGGTCAGTCCCCTCGTCATGAGACTCGCATGAGCGAATATGGATCTTCTTAAGCTAACATTCGTAATGCACACATGTCCCCATCCGGCTTCCGATTCCCTCGGCTGCAGCCGTACCGTGCCCAAGGTGCCGCGATGGCGATCGAGGATGCGGCGGTTCTCGGCAATCTGCTCTCGCGGATCACGCACCCGTCCCAGCTGCCCGCCTTCCTGCAGGCGTACGAGGACCTGCGCCTTCCGCGCACGGCGGAAACGCAGAACCAATCGCGCTTGAATCAGACGATTTTTCACCTGCACGACGGGCCCGAGCAGGAAAAGCGCGATGCGGATATGCGGAAGGCGGCGGAGGTTGAGCTGGAACGCATCCGCGCGGGGATGAGCAAGGCAGGAGACGGGCTGGCGGGGAGCGCGAATCAGTGGGCTGACGAGGAGAAGAGCATGATACAGTTCGGGTACGACGCGGACGAGGCGGCGGAGGCGTGGTGGCGCGAGGGGGGCGAGCAGAAGGTCCTTGCACCGCACGGAGGGGTCGATGGTGTCCCAGCTTCTGCTTGACTTGCCGGTGAGTATTTTCTTGGATTAATGTGCTTTGGGTGACCCATGCCGCGGCTCTCGTTCGTGGGTCGTCTTCGATCGATAGTTGTTGATGGTTTGGTTGGTTCTAGGGCCGATGACGGATAGGAAACGACTTCCCCGTCTAGACCCGTGGGTGGGCATTGTTCCGATCGTTTCTGCACTCATGACCCGCTACGAATTCAGGTCACCCATGGCTATGAGATTTACCCCTTGCATGAACGGTTTTTGCGGACTTGTGCGGGGAAGTGCTCGACTGCGAGGGTGCGATTCATGACGACTGCTTTACGTTTGCAGGGCTCACCCCAGAAGTGTCTAACGGTGGGGTCGTCACATCGCAGTGCCATGTGTGAGCGTGGAAGGGTGCTCCTCCTCCATCCCGATGTTCCGACTTGGTACATATTCATATTTCAAAGCAGCAGATTTCAAAGCAGCGAATGTGGATGGGTCCAAGCAGTCAGCGGTCTTCTAGCTGGTTGTCTCCCGAACGGCGAGCTTCGCATCTTACCCTGGCTTGTGAAAGCTGAAACCTGACGGATGGTCTGGTCTTCTCGAAGGCAGGTATTATCGACAGCGGTTAGGGGATGCTTGACACACGCTTATGACATTAACGGCCGAAGGAGGGCGAGCAAGAGGTCCTCACAGTGGCGTACCGCTTTCGACCTCAGGGCCTGTTACGAAATACCATTTGCCGACTGTGTCGTGGGGTATGTTATCAGCAGATCCCAGGTTGGGTACTCATTCAGCAATTACGGCTACTCAAATTCGAGACGCTGTGCAGATGGGAGACTTGAATTTGCTGTGGCCGTTCATCGGACTGTCGCCTTGAGGAGATATCACCAGGCAAAAACCGGTCTGACCCACCTGAATTGGCCAGCTTGCGTAGTCCCGCGAGCGTGAGGGATAAGTGACACCGAAAGGCATGTGATAGTATACAGCCATTGCATAGTCGATCCGGCTGGTTGATAAGAGTCGCGCCTTCTAGTAAGATAGTGAGTGATTCTTACGCCGGCCCTGACTTCCGACGGAGATAACGTAGTACTACTTGGGAACTTGAGTTTCGCAACCAACAGTATCGTGATGACTCGACGACACCAGACCAACGACGGGAAGAAAATCGAATTGAATCGTAGGTCATGCTGGATGTTCGAGAACAACGTCCCAGTCAGCCCCAGCATCTGCCGTCGAGGGCGGCATTCCGACAAGTCTCCACACAACATAGTATCGAGAATCCGAACCCAGAATAGACTGGGCTCAGGGACAAGACGCAAATTTCTGGGATCTGGAATGCCAGGCTCCACACAGTGTAAGCACGTACCGCCGGCCGTCTCTCAGGCTTTCCTCCGACCACCAGAATAATCATCACCACGACCCACCTGACTTCGAAAACATTCTTGCCTTCCACATCAGGGAGAGAACGTTCAATAGTGCAGCCGCCATCTTTGTCGTTTGCAAAAGACTGTCGCAAGAAGAAAACTCGATAAGTAAGGGCGAAACGCCACCACGGTCTATAGCCAAGTAGTGACCAGTTGCGTTTGTGCGCTAAGCGTCGTATTCTGCCAGCCATCCCCTCTGTCGGTAATAGTCGAGCGTGTCCTTCAGCGTCTCGGGCAGCGACTTGAACTCGATGCCCAACACACGCTTCGCCTTCTCGCTGGAGCACGGCCGCGATTGCAAGCTCGCGCAACGCTGAGGGTCTCCCTTGTTGAGCTTGGGGAAGTAGCCGAGCTCTCCCGCCTTATTCCCTGTGATGGTAGACGGTGTCAGCCGCAAGACCGAAGCTCAGATAGTTACTATTAGAGGACTTACGCCAGTCTTGCCAGTGGCACCAGTCTACATCGGAGGACGATCGCCGGTCAGACCTACTCTGATGCGCACAGGTTGGGAAACACACACGTGACGCAATGATGAACCGCTCTCCGCCCGCCGCCTCGACTTCGAGTGCCTTAACATGCGCTTCGCCACTGTCGCGAGAGTCGATGTAGTTCGTCCCCGCGCCGTAGAACTGGTCGAACATCGGGTTCCCGGATAGTATGCCATAGAAAATACCTGCGGTCGAGGGAAGGTCCTTCGGCGCAGCCGGATCGTCCACGGTCGGCTGTCGAGATAACATCGGAATCAGCAGGGAGTCTGAAGTCAGAGGCCGCTATCGCCGTGGTCGAGAGTGCGCACGCCGAACACCCAGCCGAGATTGAACGTGACCAAGTCCCAGCCGACCTCGTTCTTGTGCTCGGTGTGGAAGTCCCACGCAGCTACCCGACGTTGTCAACTCGAACGGTTTGCGGCGCGGGGGCGACGCACCTCTCTCAGCCAGGACCTTGCCCGCGCCGTACATGCTCATGCCGTTCGCGGCGCTGCCCTTCTCCTTTACCTCCTCGACCACGTCGTCCGCCCAGTCTTCCTCGGTGTACGTGCGGCCGGCCTCGGCCTGGACGACCGCTCGCACGGACGACGTGAGGACGATGCGCTTCATGCCCTGCCTAACAAAACGAGCGGAATCACGTCATCGAGCCGTCGTGCACGACGTTCGAAAAAAAACCACATTTGGAGGGAGGGAATGAGACTCACCCATGCGCAAGCACGCTCCTAAGAAGGCCGAGCGTACCCTCGAGGGCGGGCTTGACTACCTCGTCCGGGTGCCTTGCCCAGGCCGTGACAGGCGAGGCGGAGTGGACAGCTCCAGCAACACCTTTGACTGCCTCGTCGTATGCATGGTCCTGGTCCACAGAGAGTGAGCGATGTCCAGGGAGTGAGCGAAGCCTGCGATCGATCTGGGGAAGGACGTACCGCAGTAAGATCCTCGACGACAGCGTACTCGAAGTGCTTGGCTTGCCCGGGCAACTTGTCCTCGATGATCTTCAAGAGTGCCTCCCCCTTCTCCTTGGAACGCACCGCTGCGCGTACTTGGTATCCGCGGTCGAGGAGGACTTTCACGACCCAGATGCCGACGTAGCCGTTCGCCCCGGTGACGAGGACCTTGTCTGAAGGCGCGATTGCAGGCATCTGCGAAGAGTGAACCTCTGGCTCGATAGAAGAAGAGTTTCAGACGTGAATGCGCCGCTGGGCCCGGGAGGAGGCACAGAGAAGGGGGGGGGGGAAGGGCAGCTCGACCTAGGGATGCGCTGCCAGTGGCAAAATGGTCGTTAAGAATAGCAACCAGCGCGATATCACGAGGACTAGCCTGAGTTACTTGCCTCCCCGTGCTTACTAGGACCAAGGACTTGACGATTCATTAAGTAGATGCATCAGAACCACCGCACACGCCGGACGCCACAAAGCACGATATGACACACACGTGTGGATCACGGCCGTTCTTCGAGGACACAACTACCAGACACGATCTCGCTGCTGTACATCTGGGTGCAGCCGTGGTTCGGCGTGGAGGAGATAACGATTGACGGACAAATGGTTGCGACACACCTGACTTGAGTATTCGCTGCACTCGGACGTGATGCATTGATGAGGCTCAGGAAGAGATTAAGAGGTAGATCGATACACTGTGGCGTGGGGCACAAGTTGGCCATATCGCTTGCAGGAAAACGAGTCCAGACACGAGCGCCTCTCGGAGTCTGTCTTCGTATCCGTATCGCGGTGGTGTCCTTCGGACGAACGTTGGTCTCATACCCCGCCGAGAGGGTGCATATAGTCCGAGTCTGCACATTACCACTGAGATTATTACCATAGCGCAGCATTTGAAACGGCGTGCTCACCTCCTTCTTTTCTCTCCCACCGAGTCGTCAGCTGGACGCATTTATGCGCGAAGCATGATGACACAGAGGCCGCCATCAGCGATGCCTTCAACTTGGAACCAATCTCGCTATATGAGGGCGCAGTGGTGTGGCAGTGGTAGGGAAGTCTTGCAGCGCGCGACCCGGAACATGCTACGCGCCGGTGAGTCGTGACTCTGAGAACTGGACTTGGACTTGGAACTAGCCCGAGACAAATTGATCAGCGCGAAGACAATCATCTACAATTTGAAACGGGTGAGGCTGCAATCGCCAACCGCTCACAGTAAGTAAGACAGACGGGGCGTGTTTCGTACTTAGTCCGTAGTCCGTCGCTGTACATAATCATACTAACCGTCTGCGAATGACGAATGATCGCGCGCGTTCCTCACCTGCGACGCGCCTTCGCCGACCAGACGCACTCGACGTGGCCACCTACTCGTACTCCGCAAGCCAGCCGCGCGCCCGGTAGTCGTCGAGGATGTCCCTGAGCGTCTCGGGCATCTTCTTGAACGCCATCCCGAGGACGCGCCTCGCCTTCTCGTTGGACCCGATGCGCGCGAGAGGCACGCCGTCGCTCCGGTGGGGGTCGCCCTTGTCGAGCTTCGGGAAGTAGTCGAGGTCGCGGGCGGTATTGACTGCCGCGGACGGGTGCCCGTGAGGTCAGTCGACATCCGGATTCCGCCCAGTCGAGCGCAAGTACAAGCACACAGCAAAAGCGAATGACTGCTTACAGTATTCCTGCCAGGTCAGCCATTCTGCGCAAACGGAGGCGTCAGCGGGGGGATGGGGTCTAGGGAAGAGTCGGCAGGGCGCACGGCGCGTACGGGAGGTCAAGAGGAAGCGTTCACCGCCCGCGTCTGCGGTCTCGAGCACGTTGAGTGTCCCTCGCGCGACGTCGCGCACGTCGACGAAATTGTGCCCGAGCTGGAAGAGCATCGACCACATCGGCTTGCCGGTGAAGACCTCGTAGAACATGCTCGCGGTGGAGGTCAGAGCGGCGGGCGAGGCGGGGTCGTCCATTATGGGCTGGATGGGATTGAATGCGTGCTCGGTTTAGCAACTTGTTGGATCATCAGGGCGCGGGAACAGTCACGCTTACGCCGAATACCCATCCGGGGCAGATGACGGAGACGTCCCAAGACACTCTGTCTTTGTTCTCTTCGTGGAGTTTCCACGCGGCTAAAGGCTCGAGAATTC
Organism: Ganoderma meredithae; assembly: GCA_022814645.1. Lineage (NCBI taxonomy): Eukaryota > Fungi > Basidiomycota > Agaricomycetes > Polyporales > Polyporaceae > Ganoderma > Ganoderma meredithae. The sequence continues at coordinate 21,178 of JAKLMY010000249.1, read as the reverse complement.
ACTATCCCGCACGAAAGGCTCCGTGTATGGATAGGTTGTGGGACGTACCTTTCTCTGCGAAGATTTTGCTGGCGGCGTAGACCTCGCCAAGCCCCGTTTCGGCCCCTTCTCCTCAACCTCCTTGACGATGTGTTCCGCCCAGTCTTGTTCAGTGTATGTCCTCCCGTAGTCCGGCCCCAAGACTGCCTTGATGGAAGACGTGATCACGACGCGCTTGAGAGCATCCCTGCGGAAAACGGTGAGTATGCGGTATGTGAGTACACATTACAAGTGCCGTAAAGCTCCAGATTTCACCCGTGGGCGATGGCGCTCCTGAGCAGTCCGACAGTGGCGTCGACCGCGGGACGGATGATCATCTGGGGGTCGGGAACAGGACGGCTGACGGTCGATGCGATGTGGACAATGCCCCCGACGCCTCGCACGGCATCGTCGTACGCGTGCTCCTGAAAGAGGTAGATCGTCAGCGACAAAACGCGGTTGACTCCAAAGTATACACGCACCGCAGCGAAGTCTGGTATGACAACATACTCGACGTGCTTCGATCGCTCGGGAACCTTTGTGGAGAACGTCTTGAGAATCGAGTCGCCTTTATCAGCAGATCGGACAGCGGCGCGGACGGAGTACCCGGACTCGAGGAGAAGGCGGATGAGCCAGTGGCCGATGAAGCCGTTCGCGCCTGTGATGAGGATCTTGTCCGAGGGAGCGATAGCAGGCATTGTGGAGCTGGAGACGAAGAGTGGTGAGGAGGGGCGTTCGACGTCGGTGATTATCGATAAGTTCCCGAGCAGCCCGGGGCGCGGGCGGGGCAGTTTACCGTGGTCGTGGGCTTGCACGGTGTGCATTCATTCTCACGTCGGGGCGCGGGAAACAGACCGAAGGCGTCGTGATACAGGTGCTGACTGCGATGTTATCGCGTACTTGCAGCAATCCACTTGATACATGGTGCGCGAGCATTCAATATTCACTGGCACTCACCATCGTCCACAAACGTCCCCGGTGTCGCCACGCACGCATGACCGCACGCGATCGCACACGATGCCGCACGATACCGCCTTACCGCCGCAAGCGCCATCCACTGCTACCCATTGGGCACCCCAAGCCTGACCTGGACCCCTCCGTACCTGCGACTGGAGCCAACTTGCTGAGATGTGCCACCGTGCCGTCCAAATACCTCCCAAACCGCCCGAGATATCCATGGGGCGTGGGTGGACTGACCTAAACCTATATGTGTGGGGAGAGAACTTACCTGCGTTGGGCTGGCAAAGTTGGGGGTCCGCTTTGGGTCAGCTTGGTTTGGGAGCGCGGACGGCGGGCTGAGGTCGAGGTGGCGGATGGAGGAACGAAGAAAAGGAGTATGTGGAATGTGGCCAGCGAAGACAGAGCAGGACATGTGTCAGAAGCCGTCCCGAACGAGGTGCGCAAGGCCAAGAGGCAGGAGCAATTGAGATCCGACACCAACAACCCGTCGACGCGAGTGTTTCCGAGTCAAATTCCAGCCAAGTAGGTAGCGCGCGCCCCGTGAGACTCACTGGTCTCCCGTGGCCCTTGCTGACTGTCAGGGAGAGCAGCTCAGGTTTGCCAACGACTTCGCACTTCGGTCTTACGCTTTCTCGTCGTCGACTGCCAATGCGGCATGGACGGGCTCGCCGTCGTGCATTGCCTGGGCGAGGCCGGACACAAGGTGACGCTATTCGAGGCCACTCCTGCGATCTCGATCCGGCATCCTGTCCTTGATTCGCGTGCAGTGAGACGGTACTTACTCTCGCGCTTCGTCGACCTGGTGGCGCGGAGGGTCACGCTCACATCGCGCGGGAAGATGCGAGCGGAGGCTTTCTTGTCGGCGCGGGCGGCATCGAGAGCTGGGGGCAGCGGATCGTCCCTGGCGCGATCGTCTGTCGCAGCTGCTGTAGCATGGGTCCCGGGAAGCATAGAATTGGATTCAACACCGTACGTCGTCGACCTGTCGCTCCAGTTGTGCGCATACGTCACGCATACTGACATCCTCTCGAAGAAAGAAGGAGGCAAGGCGGTACAACGGCGTGCTCGTTACGACGGCTCGAACCGAGTCTTAGACGACTGACGAGCGCCGACAGATGCAGGCCGACTTGGCTGACCTAGCCGCCGTCCCTCACACACCATGGCGCTGGGAATACGTACGGAGCACAGATCAGGGGCCAGCATGGGAGTGATCGTAAGCTTGCACTATCGCGGCTCCGCTTGTAGCTCTCTTCCAGGCCTTGGCTCCGAGGAAACTTATCTATCAGGTTCGGTTTGGGTCTCGATTCCTTCAACCGCGATCGCGGTTTCCGTCATGTAAGAAGGGGTATCAGAACAAGAAAACTTGAAACAGGTCACCAAAGTCTAGTCATTACCCCCACGCTCCCTCCAGCCTCATCCCAGCTACGCTTCGTATTCCGCCAGCCATCGCCTCTGTCGGTAGTAATCCAACGTGTCCTTCAGCGTTTCCGGCAGCTTCTTGAACTTGATGCCCAACACACGCTTCGCCTTCTCGCTGGAGCACGGCCGCGATTGCAAGCTCGCGCATCGCTGCGGGTCCCCCTTGTCGAGCTTGGGGAAGTATCCGAGCTCCCCCGCCTTGTTTCCTACAAAGGGAGACGACGTTAGCCACGAGAGCGAAGCGCAGATAGTTGTCCAGCGACTTACTCCAGTCTTGCCAATGGCACCAATCTGCGTCCAAGGACGATCGTCAGTCAGGCCAGAGTTCTCCGAGACGCAAGGATGGGGGAATAACATACGTGACGTAACGAGCAAACGCTCTCCGCCCGCCGCTTCAACCTCGAGCGCTTTCACATGCGCCTCCGCACCGTCGCGAGAGTCGATGTAGTTCATCCCCACGCCGTTATACGACTCGAACATTGGGTTGCCGGAAATCATGTTGTAGAAGAGGCCCGCGGTCGAGGGAAGCTCCTTCGGCGTCGCCGGATCTTCCACCGTCGGCTGCAGAGATATCGACGACGACATGGCAGTCAGTGCAAGTTCGGTCGCCCAAGAGACACACACAGCCTGCGTCCCCTGCGATGAGAGCGCGCACCCCATACACCCAACCCAGGTTGATCGTGACCAAGTCCCAGCCGACCTCGTTCTTGTGCTCGGCGTGGAAGTCCCGTGCAGCTGCCCGGCGTCGTCAGCAGCTGAAAGCGGAAGCGGTAAGGCGGCGGCGGCGGCGGCGCGACGCACCTCTCTCGGCGAGGACCTTGCTCGCGCCGTACATGCTCATGCCGTTCGCGGCGCCGCCCTTCTCCTTGACCTCCTCGACCGCGTCGTCCGCCCAGTCTTCCTCGGTATACGTGCGGCCGGCCGCGGCCTGGATGACCGCGCGCACGGAGGATGTGACGACAATGCGCTTCATGCCTTGCCTGACAAAGACAAAACGACCAGAACGATGTCAATGTGCTGCACGACAACTTGACGCCCCTCGTGCAGACCGAAAAACACGCACCCGTGCGCGAGCGCGCTCTTCAAAAGCCCCAGGGTGCCCTCGACGGCGGGCTTGACCACCTGGTCCGGGTGCGTTGCCCACGACGTGAGGGGCGAGGCGACGTGAACAGCCCCAGCCACGCCCTTGACTGCGTCGTCGTACGCATGGTCCTGGAGAGAAGAAGAAGGGACGGTCAGACAGCGAGCACGGCCAAGGTGCTGGAGAACGACTCACGGCGATGAGATCCTCGACCACGGCGTACTCGAAGCCTTGGGCGTGTCCAGGCGACTTTTCCTTGATGATCTTCGCGAGCGCCTCGCCCTTCTCCTGGGAACGCACCGCCCCGCGCACCCTGTATCCTCGGTCGAGGAGGAGCTTCACGACCCAGACGCCAACGTAACCATTTGCCCCGGTGACGAGGACCTTACCTGAAGGCGCGATAGCAGGCATCTGCGAGAGAGTGAGTCCCTAATGATAAAGTGGGGGAAGAGCTTGAGAGGGCGAGAGGTACGTATGTCAAGATTTCGCCGGACGGGGGGTACAGAGCAAGACACGCAGCGGGAACCTGCTGATGCGCTGGCGAAAATCATCGTTAAGTACAGAAGCCAGCACTATCGCGCTGACTACTGTGGTTGCCTACCCCGCACTGCCCAGCACGGCAGGCGATTGATCGGGAGCCGGGCTCGGACGCCGTGAAGCACCATGGAGCAGGTACGCGTGACCACAAGACTGTTTGGGGACGGGACCAGATACGAGCTGGCTGCTGCATCCATAGAGACGATAGCGTTTCACGGAGAATTGGTTGACGCGCACTCGAAACATTTAGCGGTTGCGTTGGGGCAGAGACTAGACGCAGTAAAATAGACCCAGGACCGAGCACGTTTCGTACTCGGTCGCTGTATCATGCGATGGTGCCTTTCGTATGAACGTACTTAATCATTTGAGAATGATCGACCGTGAGCTTTATATCATATGGGACAGTCGCGCGCGTTCCAGACCTGAGACGTGTTCGTCCACCACATGACAATGTAGCTGGATGTGGCTACTCGTACTCCGCAAGCCAACCGCGCGCCCGATAGTCGTTAAGGATGTCCTTCAGGGTCTCCGGCATCTTCTTGAACGTGATGCCGAGGACGCGCTCCGCCTTCCTCTTAGACCCTATTCGCGCGGGAGGCACGCCGTCGCTTCTATGGGGGTCGCCCTTGTCGAGCTTCGGGAAGTACTCGAGATCGCGGGCGGTATTGACTGCGGCGGATGTCGAGAATGACGTCAGTGCCTCCTTGGCCTCGTTACACGCGCGATTGCGGTCGCGAGAGTGTGTCGGGAATGCTTACAATATTCTTGCCAGGTCAACCATTCTGCGGATGAGAAGCCACGCGTCAATGGCAAGGATCAGCGTATCGTCAAGGAGCCGCGCGCGTACGGGAGGTCATGAGGAAACGTTCACCACCCGCCTCTTCAACCTCCAATGCCTTGAGCATTCCTTGCGCGACGTCGCGCACGTCCACGAAGTTGTGCCCAATGCGGAAGAGCACGGACCACTTCGGGTTACCTGTGAAGACGTCGTAGAACATGCGAGCCGTGGAGGTCAGGGCGGCAGGCGAGGGGGGGTCGTCCATCGGCGGCTGGATCGATAGCACAGACATTCATTAGCGGCCAGTGGCAGGGTACACAAGTCTAGCTCGTGAAGGGACGCTTACGCCGAAAGACCATCCAGGGCAGATGACAGAGACGTCCCAGGTGATTCGCTCCTTGTTCTCTTCGTGCAGCTTCCAGGCAGCTACAACACATTCTCCGTCCAGCGAGAAGCACTCACTATGGCTAGCATGCAGGGCGCACCTTGCTCTGCGAGGACCTTGCTGGCCGCGTAGACATCGGTGATGCCGGCTTCGGCACCCTTCTCCTCGACTTCCTTCACAGCGTGCTCCGCCCAGTCCTCTTCGGTGTATGTCCTACCGTACTCTGGTCCCAAGATCGCCATGATGGAAGACGTGATAACGATGCGCTTGAGGGCATCCCTACGGAAAGCGGTAAGTATCCGATACGGACATGGTCGCCAGCATATTTCACCCGTGGGCGATAGCGCTCTTGACCAGTCCGACCGTAGCATCGACCGCGGGGCGGATCATCATCTGCGGCTCGGGAACAGGCTGGCCGCTGGGTGAGGCAATGTGGACGATGCCGGCGACGCCTCGCACGGCATCGTCGTATGCGTTCTCCTGAGAGGGATGGGCCATTAGCGAGCGAGTGCGACTGAAAATTAGAAGTCTACGAACGGCCACGAAGTCTGGTATCACAACGTACTCGACGTCGTTCGAGTGCTTTGGAATCTTGGCGGCGACGGTCTCGAGGATCCGTTCGCCTTTCTCGGCAGATCGTACGGCCACGCGGACGGAGTGCCCTGCCTCAAGGAGAAGGCGGATGAGCCAGTGGCCGATGAAGCCGTTCGCGCCTGTGATAAGGACCTTGTCCGAGGCAGAGATAGCAGGCATGGTGGAGCTGGAGACGAAGAGTGGTGATAGGTATTCATGTTCCAAGGCCTCGTCCTTATTAATGCTGGACGTCGTACGTTGAACGGGGGCGGAGTCGGAGTTCGCTGATGGGGGCGATCATTCTGTGCGAGAGCTGCCAATCAGAAGCACAGGGTTCTTGAGGAGGGACATGTTTCTTTCCTGGACGAGAGGAGAGGAATGGCGTGGGGCATGGAATGGTAGGGATTTTCTGGGTTTCCCGTTGGACCATACTGCTGAATCGACATTTTGCATGGAGGTGGATTGAAGCCCAGTATGGGGCCCAGGAAGTCATGGTTCAATGTTCTCGTGCCAACGGAGACCTGCAAATGTCAAGAACCACTGGATCAGTCATCGTACGAGAAATTTAACATCGGCTTACTTTCGTGCGCCTTGCAAGATTAATCCAGCCTTCGGAGGATTGTGGGCGGAGGTGGGAACCCACTCTTCGAGGAAAACCCCCCCCAGGGGCGTCAGTTCGCCCCCGAGTTCTACTTCTGAATGTGTGTTGTAAGAACAATTGATATGGCAGTCCGATATGGTGTAGTGGCTAACATTATCGCCTCTCACGCGATAGCCCGGGGTTCGATTCCCCGTGTCGGAAATGTTTTTGTCTCCCCTGCAGGCGTCAATGAAGAAGTTCGGGGCCGGCGGTGGGTCAAGCGAGTCGGAGGTTGTCTCTTGCTATTAGCATCGACTGGGCAAGTCTAACACTTGCTGCACTCGCTGCATGTCTGAGCTGCTGTCGCTGCCTGCAGAGCTCCTCGAGAGCATTCTCATCTCTTGCAGTGTCGGAGGCGATCCTGTGTCTGTCGCGGCGCTTGGTCAGGTGTGCCGACGACTCCGTTCTCTCGTCTATGCCGCCGCCGACCGCCATCTATGGCGTGCCCTGTTCTTGACAACCTTCGACGATCCCAGACTACGTCGTTCCGATGCTATCCGAGGTAAATCTTCGACTTTTCTCTCGGTGCTACTCACTACTTATCAACGAGCGGCTGCTCAGACATCGACTGGCAACACGCCTTCACAGAACGCATCTGGGCTGCCAACTTTCTCCGACGGACTGCACACCCACTTCCCGTCTCTCCTAAGAAGCGCACTCTCCGTTCCACAACAGCCATGATGTATCCCCTCGCCAGCTTACCAGATGCCCATGATTCGGATCAGGAAGACCACGTGCGTCTCCTCAATGCTCTCCTTTCAGTCCTCAAGTCTGCGTCCCCTTCCCCTCCGCACCAGGCCGTCTCTCGCTCAGAGGAGGATTCCGCACTCACCAGGGCACACGCCCGAACACCTGTTTACCCGCCCGGTGGTCAGGCTCAGACGCCATCGCTCAACATCGCCTGGCTCGCGCGAACCCTCTCATACGGGCTACCATTCACCCTCGCACAGCGTATCTTCTCCTGGAAAGTGGTCGGATACGGCCACAATACCATCCAGAACCAGTGCTTGGGTCAGCTCACCGCTTACCTCGGCTTCCTTCCCATCCCCACCGCCGACGCTGAGACAAATGGCACCTCCCCTCCCTCCCCATCGCGCCAGAGTCGGGCACGCAAGTCCCGCGCCGCGTCAAAGGACGATCAAGCGGCAGAGGTGCAGGACATGAGTGAGGCAGCGCAGAGAGCCCGAGCGAGGGAACGCGCGAGGCCACGCGTGTTCTACATGGACTACCTGTCCCGGCGCCGCAACTGGGGTCCCTACCTTGCCATCCTACCTCGCGTGTCGGGTGACGGGAATGACGGGAGCGACGGGAATGGCGATGTGGACATCCTGGATGCGCGCGCTGGCGACTCTGACTCTGATCTGGATGACGACGCGGATGCCGACTACGTACCGCCCGACGACGCCAGTGTGAGCTCCTCATCTGCCTCACCCCAGCCGGGCCAGTTGCCTTCGCCTTCGATGGGCCCTCTGCCCACCCCGGAGCAGCTTCGCCCGGATTGGGCGTGGTTGGCCGCGGCGCGCGTCGTTGCCGAGTGCAAGCTTCGCCAGCACGTGGATGCGGAGGATATAGCGGCGCTGGAGGATTGGGATAACCTCCGCGAGGGCGCGTGGGTCCCTGAACCCCCAAGACCTGGTCCAGATGATGAGCTAGGTAGATCGGAGAAAGTACAGCACTCTGGCGATGCCACCGAGGAGTGGAAGGAATACGAACGTGACTGGGCTGGAGCGGAGGGCATCTGGAGGTTGGTCATAGGCATCCTCGTCTCGGTGGCACATTACCTGACTTACCTCTCACATACAGACGTCTTGTATGCTGGCTCGACTACGACGACCTCGTATGTGCGTACCTCGCGACTCACTGTGATCTTCGCTTCCAACTAATATCTTCCGAATCCTAGATCATAGCGTTAGTCTGCTTCTCTTGCTAACCAATCTGTCCCTTCCGCTCATCGCCTTTGCTGCAGAATTACGGCGACTTCCATGACCCGCAGCTCGACGAGGCGTGGATCATCGTGCCCATGTCCCTCCGCATCACTGGCTACTCCGCGCCGTCGCTCCCTCACCTCTTCCCCGACCGGCCGACGATCCGCGTCGAGGGCGAAATGGGCGGTGGCGGGTGGGTAGGCAGTTTCGATGGCGGCGACGAAGATGTCCGCCGCGTGCACGGCACAGTCAGCATGCTTTCGGACGGGAGTGTGCGCTGGTCGACGGTACGTACTCGCGCGTTTTTGACGCCGTCAAAACCGAACAGGCTCATCGTTCAACCTATCTTATCCCCCCCCCCCATCGCCCTCACCTCCGCTTCGCCCGCATCTTGCTATAACACGGACGCGGACGCGTGACGCTAGACGTCGACTGCGCCCGGGTCGAACGAGGACGAGTGGGCGTCTGAGTCTATCCAGCTCGGCGGCGTAGGCTCGGCGATGGGCGCACTGGGGATGTGGACAGGTGCGTTCCACGAGGACGGCGACCCGCTAGGTAGGTGTCGTTAGCCTTGCGGCGCTTGCGCGCGCCCTCTAGCACAGTGTCAGTGCGACGCCCGCTAACTCGCGCCGTCTGATGTCGGTCTCTCCACTCCACAGGTGTCATCTGGCAGTGGCGTGTTGGCTAAGCTGTGCGCGCGGCGATCTAGCACCGTCTGCAAGTAAGCGTGATCGCCCTCCTGCCCCCGCCTCACATTTCTTCAGCGCGCTGCTGACGCACGGCTCGACATTGTCGAACCACGCCGTTTGGCAGCCCAGCGTCGGCTAGCGGACGCCAAGAGCGGCATTGTCCCATCCAATCCTCGGTCGCCCACCCCACATTACATACCTGCGGGCGCGCGCACGCGTCGTCCGATGGGGGCTTCGAAGCGCGAAGTCCTTCGCGGGCTCTATCGTGTACAGTATTTTCGTATTCGCCAATTAGGCTATCCCGCGCCCACATTCGCGTTCGCGTCGTTCACACACAACCCCGCCTCGTAATAGTATTGGCTCCCCCGCATCCCGTGAGCTCCGCGCGCGTCACCCCCAACTCCGCTAGTACTTCCTCCGTTGTATGTGTGCAGTTCTTATGTCCGGGTTTGCGGCAGCGGCCGCTTCGTGGGTCCGCCGTGCGGTCTGGACCTGCGAAGCTATATCCTTCTCCCCGACGAGGCACACGGCGCGAGGGCTGCGCGTGTCCGGTATGGGTTTCCCCGGGGGTCTGCTGGCTCGTTTCTTGTGAACGCGAGCCTCGAATGCACGCCGGGTATCAGGATAGCGAGGCTATTGCCTATCTGTACCCTTCTGTACCGTGGCGCGCTCGGAGGATCAGGCCACGCAGCCCATCCCACGGTGGGCCATGGAAGAATAACATTCTACCGAGAAGGTTGTGCGACATGGTCTTGTAATACGATGCCGCGAACTTTATCGCATACCCGATGCTCGCAGACGTAAACGGAATCACACCCGTGTGGGGTCGCGCGTGCACGCCTTCCCCACACGATTTTGGGAAAACCATTCAGACGAGGTTAAACATCTCATCCTGCAGTCGCTTCAAACGTCCTCTGGTCATGCGGGGAGATCATACAGGTGTCTAGTGGTACATTGCGCTCCAAAGTAGTCTACATGCGGATATCAAATCACCATTCGTCGCCGAGCGTGGAAGCATCCAGAGCATAAATGTACCCTGTGCTTCCTAATCATAGGGGTAATCTCGGTATGCAGGAACGAGAATGTATGCAGGAATGAGAAGGAATGGGCACGAGAGCGGGGACAAAACAAATAACGGCCTCGACTGACATGGTATTACTCACAGTCGAGAGAGGATCGTAGGACTGGAGGCCCCGCCGGGCGTCGCGCTCAGCAGACCCAGCTTGCGCTGCCCGACCTCGCGCCACCACTCGTCCGCCGCCTCGTCCGCGTCATATCCGAACTGAATGCGACTCTTCCGCTCATCCGCCCACTGGTTCGAGCTCCCTGCGAGCGCATCGCCCGCCTGCCCGATGTCCCCGCGCATGCGTCGAAGCTCGAGCTCCGTCGCCTTGCGCATGTCGGCGTCGCGCTGCTCCTGCTCGGGCCCATCGGGCAAGTGGAAGATCTTCTGGTTCAAGCGGGACTGGTTCTGCGTCTCCGCCGTGCGGGGTAGTCGCAGGTCTTCGTAAGCCTGGAGCAACGCGGAGAGCTGCGAAGGATGCGCGAGGCGCGAGAGCAGGTTGCCGAGCACTGCGCCATCCTCGATCGCCATCGCTGCGCCTTGCGCGCGGTACGGCTGTGGTCAGTGACAGAATGTCAAACGGTCGAGGGTTAGGCGGATAACGGTGAGCGCGTGTTAGCTAAGACGATCTTCGAGCGCGACTGACCAGCATTGGATGGCACGCGTCGCCCAACAGTATGACACCATTCGAGGGATGAATCCACTTGTTCAGCGGCTTGCGGTCCATGAGTCGCCATTTCAGCGTCGACTGCACGAAGCCCAATATCTTGCGTATCCTGTTCGATGGACATTGAGACAACCTGTGCACACGGTTTCAATACCGATATCGGGCGTACCTGGGCTCGTAATCGGCAAAGTCGGCCCGCATCTTATCTGCGCTGCCCTCTGCCGTCCACGATTCTACCGAGCCGTCGTCGGGATGGATGAGCACGAGGTTGTACTCCTTCTTGCTCCTCTTCACCCCTAATTCAGCGACAACGCATACGGACCGCAGGGAAATACGACATACGATGTTGTAGGCCATGATATGTCGCCCCGGCCCCATCCAGCCCGTCATCTCCGGCACGTCAATGAGCTCCTTGAGCTCCGGATCTCCCAATAGCAGATGCGAAGGAATGACCGCGCGGTACGCGGCATCTCCCGTGGCCTCGGCTGGGTTCGTGTGTCCGATGACGACCTCCTGCAACAAGCTCTTGACGCCGTCGGCACCGACAATCAGGTCCCCCCGCACTACCTCCCCGGACGCGAGGGTGATCGAAGGTGCATCCGGGTCGACGCTGACGACGGTCGCGTTGAGGCGGAGCGTCATGTGCGGGGCCGCGAGGTCGAAGAGAAGCTTGTGCAGGTCGGCGCGATGGATGTGGTAGTAAGGCGCACCGTACTTGGCCTCCATGCTCGTCCACCGCGTGTATCCGACCCGCTCGCCCGTGTCGTACCTCCTGAGGGCAATCGCGTCGGGACGGACGGCGACGGCCTCGAGCGCGGGGCCTGCGCCCCATCGCTGCAGTAGCCGCGACACGTTGGGGGTGACCTGGATGCCCGCGCCGACCTCGCCGATCGCGGGTGCTGCCTCGAAGAGGGTGACTTTGTGGCCGGCCTTGCCCAGACAATGTGCGGCGGAGAGTCCGCCCATGCCGCAGCCGACGACGAGGACGTGGAGTTGGTGGGGAGCCTTTCGGCCATCGTAGAGGGTGGTGTGTATGGAGGCGCCCTCAGCGGTGGCGGCGCCGTGAGCAGCGACGGGGGAGAGCGGTGGAGGGGCTTGGGAAGACATGGGGACAGGCGAGCCAGGGGAAATTACATAGAGTTGGAGGAAAGTGCGGGGTAGAAATAGAATGGTGCGGATAAACGTTTTAGCGTGGTGTTATGGTATATCCTGCGCGGGCGTCAGAGGGTCATCGAGGAGGGCGGGAAGAAAGGTGGGCGCACCAGTGTGCATGGAACGAGCGTGCGGTCACAAGCCGGATTTGCGATGGACCGTGTGCGAGTCTGAACCGTGCGCTGCTCCTGAGCCTCTGTGTGCCCTGCGTGTTCCCAGCTTTGTTGGATGCGGCCGGGAATGGATCGCCCGTAAGGGAGGGGATGACTCACGTGTCCGACCTGAATACCCCTTAGCGGGACAGGGCGCAGCTTTATGGTCCGATATAAGTTCCGGAGGTGGCAGCAGTGCGCATGGTTGGCCAGCAGGGAGTGCGCATGGTTGGCCAGCAGGGAGTGCGCATGGTTGGCCAGCAGGGAGGCGGCAACGGGGGAGCAGGAGGGGGGCCATCGTGGGCGACGCTCAAGAGCCAAGATCCGTCGGTCTAGCCCATATCCAGGACAAGATCTCATCGGGCACGATGAACGGATAACGCCGGCGCCGACCTCGAGCTCGCGGGGCGCATGCATCGACAGATGCACATGTACAAGCAAAGGCTGGCTGCTTCGTGGGGGAAGAAGTCTCCACGGTGACTGAAATTCACATCAGATCATCACGACTTTGAACCTCGAGGAAGAGCAAGGCCACAAACGTTTTCTGACCCCTCTCTCATCGGGGATGCAGTGGGGAATGTTGACCGGCTGCACCTTTGCCACACCACGTCTTGTTCTCTTCCGGACGTTGTCGAGAGGACTCAGAGTTTCGATGGGATCGGCGCACTCTGACTTGCTCGTTCGGAGATGGATGTTTCGAACCCGCAGCTCTCGGCGCGGAAACCGATCGCGGTGGTGAAGTTTAATAAGGAGCCGAGTGTGGCTGACAGCTGACTGCAAAAACATAGCTCGACCTGGCCCGCGCGAGCGGGCGTGGCATGTTTGGCTACCTACTCGAAGCGGTCGGCCCAGGCAGGGATCTCGTCGCAGGACCTCGCCGTCCGAGGGCGTCTCGGGATGCGCAACGCTCGAATTTTCGGCGCGTGGGGTCGAGTCTTTTGTAGCGCCTTAGGTGTTTGGTCAACAACTATCTCCACCGAGCTTGAAGGAGTTTGAGGAGGCAGTTTTTTTTTCGAGTAAAGCTGATGGGTGCATAACACATACCTCTTAGACTAAAAATTGTGATGCCTAGCTTCGCCCGAAGGTCAATACAAGCCTAAAATTCGAGCGCCTCTCGCTACTGTTTCGGGCAGGTAGCCAAATATGCCACGGCGCCCGCTCGCGCGGGCCAGGTCGAGCTATGTTTTTGCAGCTAGCTGGAAACTGCCAGTGTCAGGATAGTAAATCCACGAAGACATACTTGATTAAAAACTGTGGAGATACGCACCCAATACAGGGATGCAGATCCGAGGAGGTCCGGGTCCCCTGCCACGGCAGGTTGGACACTGGACTATATGCGTGCCGATCAGAGAAGAAGTAAATGGATGGTTGTGCTTCGCTCATACCGTCGCAAGAACTTGCGAAAATCATCTCGTTTGAGCTGAAGTCGCGAAGGGCTGGGATCAAAGGACAAGTCGCTCAAAGAAACCAGTGCGCAGGCAAATCCTTCGCACATGCACACGTGACAGCGGCCGTTAGTGCAAGGAGTCGCTCGGCCGCATTGAAGATCAACGTTACCCGGTCACTGAGTCGCACAACGCAGTGCAAATCGCGTTTCTATGACTGACGAACAAGGAATATTTAACGGTTCAAACATAAGTCTGAAAAGTCCCACTTTCCGGTCTGTGTCAGTTAGCACAGAATATATCAGTAAAAACAGCTTGCAGGGGTAGTCGAGCGCGCACCGCTACTACCGTACGGTGCAAAAGATGCGCCAAGAAGAGAGGTTAAACTAGTAGGAGATAGGTACACAGTCGCCTCTTGTGTCAGTCCCCGGCACATTTCGGGGCACGACCATAGTTGCGGGAAGTTTCTTCCTCGAGTAATCTGTTTATCCTATCTGAAAAGATCATTTCCAACGCACCCCACGGGGTGCCGCGTAACAAACTCAGAGACCACGAGAAGTGCAGCGAAGAGGAGAGCGGAGAAGGCGGGATAGGACTCACTTCGTGATCGTCAGAGGTTCTGGCTCATCCACTCCATCGAACGGCCCAAGGATGAAGCTACCGAGAGACGGCCGTAAGCAGGTGGCAAATATGACGTGACCATCGTGCGATGAACGGGGCGTGCCATCGCTGTGGGACCTCCGCATGATGGTTCATTTCTTCGGAGCGATATTCGCACCTGTGTCCAGGACGCCTTGGCATCCACAAGGTAGCGGCATCTTCGCTGGCCTTCCCTCTTCCGAATGAGCTCTTCAACACGTTTCCGAGCTCGAAAACAGAGCTTCGAGTTGAATACACTCACCGGATTGACTTTCAACACAATAGCAGAGGAGAATGGGACAGCGAGGCCTCGCCGCTGTCGTGGTTCGGGAACAAGCTGCTAAGGGCGCTCTGTGGCCTCCGGCGGAGAGGAAGCGCCTGCCCATGTCTCGCATTTTATGTGTTACCAACCTACGCCCACGTCCAATACTAGCTGCATATATCGCCACTATCTTCCTGTCGGCGAATTAGATGACCGGATATCGTTCGGAGCGGCGCGCCCTTCCTGCACCGTCATTCTTTCTCTTGTGCGTCACGGGGAACGCTGCAATTCGGAGCCTGCGACCACTGTCTTGATGACATCGCTCTGGAGATACACTGACAGAGGCAGACCACCGGTGCCGCCCTGGAGACCACCCACCGCTCGAACATACATCGCACAAGTTCTCACACTTTACCACAGTAGTCCGCAAACCATACCACCGATAGCCCGGCCGCTCCAAACGTTCACGAAAACGGGAGCCATCTCTCTATGTGCCATGCCGCTCGCCTGGACCTGCTCACAGACGCGTGCGACTCGGAGGGACTGTGCCTCGCTCCAGATGCCCTTTTCCAGGATCGACCGCGCGAAGCAGAGATTCGCCGACATCGCGCCACCACTCCTCCGCCACCTCGTCCGCGTCGTACCCGAATTGAATCCGGCTCTTCGTCTCGTCCGCCCACTGGTTCGCACTCCCTTGGAGGGCCTGCGAGTCCTTTGGCGCAGAGGTTCCCTGCAGCTCGTACTCGGCGGCCTTGCGCATGTCCGCGTCGCGCTGCTCCTGCTCGGGCCCGTCGGCCAGGTGGAAGATCTCCTGGTTCAGGCGCGACTGGTTCTGCGCGTTCGTCGTGCGTGGGAGCCGCAGGTCCTGGTACCCCTGAAGCAGCACGGGGAGCTGTCCCGGGTGCGCGAGGCGCGAGAGGACGTTGCCAAGGACGGCCGCGTCTTCGATAGCCATGGCGGCGCCTTGCGCGCGGTACGGCTGATGCGGCCGGCAGGTCAGATCGATAGGTGCGAGCACTATGTGGGCAACGGTACTGACCAGCATCGGGTGACAAGCGTCACCAAGGAGTACAAGGCGCGAGGAGGGATGGATCCAGTTTTTGAGAGGCTTCCTGTCGACAAGTCGCCATCTGAGCGTCGACGGCGTGAGGTCCAGCAGCTTGCGGATCCTGTCGGGTAGGAACCAGTCGCTCTCATGAACATTGTAGAAAATCGAGAGACTGCGACGCGCGACTCACCTGGGTTCGAAGTCCGCGAAGTCCGCGCGCATCTTCTCGATGTCGCCCTCAGCTTTCCACGCCTCAACGGAACCGTCGTCTTCGTGGAACAGCGCGAGGTAGTACGCCTGTTTCGCCCTCTGCAGCCGCAACTCAGCAACAAGCTATGCAGATAAACGGCGGGACGTACGATGTTGTACGCCATGACATGGCGGCCGGGACCCATCCAGCCTGTCATCTCTGGAACGTCCACCAAACTCCTGAGATCCGGGTCGGCCAAAAGCTTGTGCGACGGTATGGTTATCCGATACGCCGCGTCGCCCGACAACTCCGCCGGCTGCGTGTAGCCCTGGACCACGCGCTGCGTCAAGCTCTTGATGCCGTCCGCGCCGACGACCAAGTCCCCGTGGACGACCTCCCCAGACGCGAGCGTGACGGACGGGGCCTTGGGGTCGACATCGACGACGGTCGCGTTGAGGCGGAGCGTCATGTGCGGGGCGGCGAGGTCGAAGAGGATCTTGTGAAGGTCCGCGCGATGCATGTGGTAGTACGGCGCACCATACTTCTCCTGCATGTTCATGAGCGGCGTGTACCCGACGCGCTCGCCCGTGCTGTACCGTCTGAGGATGATCGCCTGCGAGCGCACCGCGATCTCGTCGAGCGCGGCCCCCGCGCCCCAGCGCCGGAGCAGGCGCGATGCGTTGGGGGTGAGATGGATGCCGGCGCCGACCTCGCCGATCGCGGCTGCGGACTCGAAGAGGGTTACCTTGTGCCCCGCCTTCCCGAGACAGTGTGCGGCGGAGAGCCCGCCCATGCCGCAGCCGACGATGAGAACGTGGAGCTGATGAGAAGCCTTTCGGCCATTGAAGAGGGTGGTGCGAACGGAGGCGCCTTCTGCGTTCGCTGCAGTATGGGCTGGCGCGAGGGGATGGGGGTGGGATGGTGGGACGGGGGACGCCATGGTGAGGACGTTGGGGAAACGACCAGGACGCGGACCAGACGTGGAGTAGAAATAGAACGTCGACAGCGACAACGTGCAGCGGTACATCTCCTGGGGAAGAGACGCAGCATGCACGCCATCGAGCGCGGGCGGCGTTAACAGGCGACACTGCCGTACAGACCGTTGAGGAACGGGTACTCCTCCTGCCCCAGTCGTGTTCTGCTTGGAGTGCCTTGATCAAGCGCTCTCTTCGTTGCAGGCAAGCGAGCAGGCGTCGACCGTTAAAGGGAAAAGGGTTGATGCTGATGTCAGTTCCGCTTCAGCGGTCCGCATTGAACGAGGCGCATTGACTCACCATTGAGGCATCCCAAGGCAACGGAGACGGAGTGGACGGCCACGGTGGAAGGTAGCGAAGATCCAAGGTCGTTCATCAACCATCACTAAGATAAACGGGGGATGAGAGCCCCTCGTGGGGTGTGAAGGACACTCTTGAATGTTGCTTTGGAGCTGCCGCATACAGGCGGGTGGACGTGAACGCCTTCAAGGCACGTTCTGGGCTGACGTGGCGAGGTGGTGCCTGCAGGACACAAAGCCTAGAAAACGCGGTACGTTCGTGACCCGAAGGAGGTCACAACACTCAAACGTTTTCTCGTGGAAGCCGACGGATGACTCACTCACCGACGAAAGCTCAGTGTGAGTTGAGTGTGGGCGAGCCGCCAGAACGTCAGGCGGGGTGCTCGTTCTGCCTTCAGCGCTTTACAAACGTCCATGTGGGTCCGCCAAGACCGCCGGTCGATCTACAATGTAGAGTCAGTTGCTTTTGCGGTAATGGTGGTCGCTCAAACGCTGACGGAGGTGCTGCAGGCGTGAGGCGGGACGTAACAGCGGACGGAGTGGCCAGAATGACAAACTTCTAGAGGAAAGGTCAGTAAACATCGCCAGCGAGTGCTGTAGTCATGTATTCCACGTACATATACTTACTGAATGGACCTCGTCTGAAAGCCTGCCGGATGCGCCGGAAGGATTCCGAAGGCGATTCACAAGGGAGGGATCTGCGACTCGCAGTTGATGGCGCCGACTCAAACACCCAGATTCACGTGTCGATATGCGATTGAGTTACAGTAAACGATCGCTCTCATCTATGGCGAAACCGCGAGGGCGAGGGAACATACAAAGCATGTGTTGTACCGAGGATGGTTGAAGGAAAAGCTGCATTACGTTGACATCGGAGAATAATGCCATCTTGAACCACAGAAATGAACCCAAGTCGACAACTGGGACGACGATTGATAAAGCTCACTTTGTGGGCAGGAAAGGCGAGGGATACGGAGACGGAGCACGCACGGAGAATATACGGGAAGAGGGAATGACGGACCTGCATGCAGACATGCATAAAGCTCCCTCGCGGTGGTCTGGTGGCAGTGATTCTAGGAGGAAATCCACGGATGGTGTTCGTGGTGAGAAGCGGGGTGGCTCGACTGGCCGAGTCTTTGAGCAAGGCTGAACGCTTCTATGCCAGCGGTCGCCCTACAGACACGAGATTAGCCTGTTCATGAGATAGCATTGAAGTGGAAAGGTTACAGACTGGTGTAGAGAGAAGTACTCACATGGCATGAATTATTAAACACGTAGAGCGAGGCTCAACGAGCGACTTTGCCGTGAGTCGTCGTCGAAGAGCAGGTTCAAGGAGCTAAGCGCCGCATCCACCAGGGCGAACGGCCACTCACGCTGAGACAGGCGCGCGACGCCGGTCGACGTCATGCTCTTGTCCTGGACCACGTTTCCAGCGTTTGCTACTCTTTGCTTTGCCACGTCCCGAGCTTTCCATGGGATGGCTTTCTAGCCCGGACTCGATATACGGACCGAAGCCAGTCCCGCAGCTCTGGCGCCTTCAGGCAACTGCAAGACACTTTGGGCGGCCGATAGCACTGGCATCCGCAATCTGCACGCGTTCAGCGGTGCTGGACATGACAGATCCCTCTCCGCAATGTCAGGAACAGTGATGCTGTGTCGGTGTAGCATTCTTATACATGTTCCCATTGGCAGATCGGGGCCTCGCAGGCCCCGGAAGACGAACGACACTCTTACGCCGCCCGCGTACGGTCGGACAGTCGAGACACGATCACTCCAGACGCGAACTGGGAACGCTGTCGCTCAACACGTTTCGATGGGAGCTGTGTTGTATACCGGACTCTTTGTGAAAGCAGGATGCTTAGGCGGTAAGCCTGTGCGATTGGGTGAGTCTCGCGCTCCTTGCGTGCATATAACAGCTGATCTAAGTTCAGTCCGGGCCACTTCACCCTCCGCTAGCCCTCGATTGATATCGTGCTCTCCTCCCACATATTCCTGCCATATGTCGCATACGACGAGCCAGTGTCCCCTGCCGACCTCCGTCACTCGCACGTTCGTACCTCAGGAATACAAAGTTCTTTCCCTTTCGTTTCGAGAACAATTTGCCATCGTCTGCTTACTCGGCGGTCTTTATGGTGCGCTACATTCTAGATGGGAACTAGATTCGAGCTACCGATGTTCAAATGCCACTAGGCGTGCTCACCGTCTTGTCCATCATGTCCATCCATGCCCTTACCACACAGTGCGTCGCATAATCACCTTGAGCCCCATATCTTCCCATCTCCTTGACAGCAGAACCCGTCTTTCTCCTCGTAGGAGAAACGCGAGAATACACCGTACAACGATCATCCTTTGCCTCACAATCCTCGCTCTTTTCTCATCCACGACTGTATACACGATCACCACCATCCTTCGATATCAAGCAGACGCCATCGCATACTTCTTTTACTCTGGCGAAGCGATCTGGTCCTACAGCACGTCCATCGACTCGTTGGGCGTTCCGCAACAGCTAGCTGACTATCAAGCACTCTTCAAGGCGCGCCAGCTGCATGCTTGCACCAGTGCTACCACGCTCGCCATCAACGTTTGTCATTCCCATTCTACACTGGATCCTTGATCAATCCCATGACAGTTCCATCCACGCGATTTTGACAGGTGGTGCTCGGGGATGCAATTGTATGCTGGAGGGCATGCGTTGTGTGGCAGAAAAACCGCGTCGCGAGAGCTCTCTGTGGCCTGTTCTTGTTTGGTACATTCGGTAACGTCCAACGGCCACTTGATATCCGAGATATGTGTTTCTCATAGTCATCATTGTAGTTATGGGAGGTGTAGATGCGAGCGCAAGCTGCGTTTCTGCCGCACTCGGAAACGCCCAGTATTCCTTGAACGTTCAAGGTGTTCTCTTCGGACGCGAGTCTCTCATGGGGAGTCTTGCCTATGCGCTCTCCCTTTCCACGAACCTTTTGGCAACACTTCTTGTAGCCTACAAAGCATGGTTTGTTCATAGTTCAAGTACATCCTTATGGAGGCCGCTGACAGTTTGTTTAGGCGGTCAAAGAGACGTCTTAGGCAGTATTTTGTTGCAAAAGTTGGAGGCTCTCAGGTCGAGAAGCTGATGGCGCTGCTTATCGAGTCCGGAATGATATATTCCGTCCTCCTAGTGAGTATATTGCATTCGCAATTTACGTTGCATGCCATTTACCAATGTTAATGTCGACAACCAGGCTGTCGTCCTCGCCTATCAGATTTGCCAATCCGAGGCCATAGCGCGCAACTATTACAACCCTACCGCCTCGTCCGCCAAAGAGTACAGGTTCATGAGTGTCTTTTCTGTCATTGTAGATGGGGCCCTTGTCCCCACGATCGTACGTCCCAGTCATCCTCACGCTACCAGTGCTCTCATTGACCCTTATCTGCGGCTGTGACACTGTGCTACATAGGCAATCTATCCGACCGTTATCATCGTTTTCGTCGCGCTCAACCGGTCACACATGGAGCGTGGGCTCACGCAGCACCTAGAGTCGCTTCTGACACCCAACCTTGCTCTTACAGTTGACACACTTGCGACGAGCCTTCACACCAGTCACGTAGATGTGGGGTTGGAAGTTCCGGTCAAAGACAACGCGGAGATGAGGTCTTTGACGGCGATAGACATCATGGAGGGTGAGCCCTCAAGTAGGCGGATGAGCGAGGAGTGGTGAGGATGGTGTTAAGATTCCGATTCCAGGCACATTGGCGGGATCTCGCGTTTGGCTTGAGAAGCGGAGGGGCGATGGTGATGGGTTCTCCTTGCAAACATGTGCGGTACAACCTGTATCTACGAGCTTTATATACAAGCTGTTATCCGATGGTAGCGCGGGGATGAGCGAAACTGATTATTTAATCTTCGATGCAATAACACACCCCCTTGAGTGGTGGGTTGGGAATAGCGAGGAAGGGTGAAGCAAAAACAAAGGACAATGTATGACGAGCAGGAATAAATGGCGAGGCACCCCCCCAAACGAGCACCAACCAACAACAACAGAAAAAGACCTCGACATCAACCAAAACATACCGGGACCATTTAAGGGGTGTAAACTAGGGGGGTTAAGGGTGAGAGTGGCATTAGAGTGACCAAACGGAGAAAGTTGGCGCACACGTGTGTGCACACCATGGATGCAACTCACCACACATATTGAGTGTCCGATTTTGTGCACACGCCTGTCTTCACGCGAGATGTGAGAGTGGCACAAGGATAAATGATGAACTTGGGTTAGGGTGGTGGCACAAACAAGCGAGCGCTGGGGCGAAGTTGGCAGACAGGCGGTGGGTAAAGAACCCTACCGCAGCCTGTTTCGTCTATTTA
>JAKLMY010000248.1:0-44209 GCA_022814645.1 Ganoderma meredithae | reverse complement strand
CAGAGGGCCCATTGCCCAAAGCTGCGTTACTGGTAAGCGCCCACCACAAGGTGGTGGTTGCAGGAAGAGAAAGGATGCTCTGGACTTTGTCGACTCCGTCGATGCGAACACGCCCGAAGAGCCGCTCACCGCTATCGCAGCCCACATACCCAACACGATCACGCACTACAGCTGCACGTTCGGCGCCCAGTTCAGCACGTCCCCACTTCCTTCGTGGGCCTCCTCCAGCAGCTCCCGTCGAAGATGCCAAACCTCGTGGCGTTCGACCTGGTCTCAGAGAAGACACCCCTTTCCGTGACCAACGACGACCTCGCCCGCATCGGCGACGCCTGGCCACAGCTCGACAACCTTATCATTCGACACTGGACCGGCCGCTACAACCAGCCTGGCGTACGGCGCCCCACTATCGCGGGTCTCGCGGACCTCGCGAAGCGCTGCCCGAAGCTCGGGTTCGTCAGCCTCCCAGAACTCAGCATCAACAACAAGGCGGCGGCGGCGGTGGCGGTGGCAGCAGACTCCTTGTCCGAGCCCGAGTCCAGGTCGGACCCGCGCGATCCCGCTCTTCGACCACCGCCTGAGGAGGCTGTTGCTGCAGAGCGTCTCGGACTCACCCCCAGGCGCGCAGTACGAGGCCACCGTCGCCGTCGACATGATCTTCCTGCACCTTGACCTCGAGCGGATGCGGCCCGCCATCGGGGGCCCCTCGGCGCTTCTCCGGGACGCCGGTGCTGCTGCTGCAGTTCCGGAGGTGCGCCAGATGCCTGTTGACAGGGAGGAGCGCGCACTGCAGTTGTAAGGATGCGCATGGGGTGCAGGTACGTTCCCGGCTGCCGTGTTTTTTTTCGAGAGTTCGGAGGCTGCTGTTGAGTTTCTGGACAGGTCGGTCCAGCTCGGGCCGAGTTCCTCGACCCCCGCGATTCGGAGGGCAGCGATTTTTAGTTCGGATTCCTTTCGCATCGTGCGTTGTCTCTCTCCCGAGCTTCGGGCGTGAGGGCCATCAAAGCCTCTCAAGCGACGAGCGTTCTTTCCTCGTTCATCGACCACGTTCGTTCTTCGCCTGTCATCGCCATTTATCACATTGTTCGGGCATACTGACCTTGCAGTCGTAACTAGAAGTTGCGTACTGGCCAGCACTCCACTTTCTTTTGTTGTCTTTGTCTTTGCACCTCGACCTGGTCTACGGTGCATATAACAACGGGCAGTCATGAAAACCACTGACCATGGCCCGCTTCGTCTTCGTGGCTGGTTTTCAAGGTTATCTGGGTCGACGTCCTAGTCACGCTGACTAATCTCAGTCTACCTACAGTCGATGTCATGCACTCCAGTATTTCAGCGCAATGCTGTGGAGATTCCCCTCGACACACCTTGGCACAGTTAGGGAGGTGACGTCGAACTGCCGCCAGCCATAGTGCCCAGTTGTCAGGAACTGAACTCCGGCCCACGTATATGCGCTCATCGCATGGTCGGAGGCAACTTGCCTCGCGTTTCTGATGAGGCGGACTCAACTCGTGAAGTGGGCATCGTCGGTCCATCGGAAATATGTGGATTCCCAGGAGAGGATGTCCCTATCATCACGGCCACTATTTCGCTTGGATATCTGACGGTCCGCTCGAGCCTTCTAGATACGACCGCGATGTCCGGGGACAGACGGATAGAAAAATGCTGTTTAGGCGGGAGCCAGACGGTGGGACTCCATATCAGCCCCACAATTAGAACGTCGTACTCGTACAATACGCACGGTCATTGCGGTCGCATATGTGGGGGCTGGGTTAACTTAATGTCAAGCCCTCTCGATACGAGGAGCGGATGTCGGCAATATCCGTCAGCGAGCCACTGCTGGATCTGTACGATCGTAAGACACGGGTGAACGGCCTACAGCTTGAGTGGGCAATATCAATATTGCATGCGAGATCCACATTCAATCCGTTGGAGAATATGATTAAAAACATCAGCAGAGGGAGATATACAAGCCGTTTATGGACATGAGGTTGGATCCCATACTCGCCGATTTAGACATCCACTTTCAAGAACGGCGTTCTCTTCACCGGGGAACCTCCGTCCGAGCGTCGATCGGTGGACTATGTCCGGAGCTGTCGCGCGGACTATCTGTGTCCTGTAAAGTAGGCAACGAAAACCCCGGTGCAACATGAGCGGGAGCGAGATAGACGTCGTCTTGGCTTAATGCCCGGGTTCTCCGGCGATTCTGAGGACGCTCCAGCGGTTGAGACAAAGACTTCGTGAGCGCGTAGGCAAGCAGCAAACGAATGGCTTACGGCGACAACGCTCTACTTGGCAGAGGGATATCGAGGTGCGGAGGCTCTCGAGCCGCCCCGCAGCCGAGTAAGATTTGTACATTTGTAAGTGAGCGTTCGGTCGGCGGAGGTGAGTGGTGTAGTCGTCCCATTGGTTTTTCGAAGGTTGTCTGGCGCGGAGCCCACGTTTTCAGCTCGCGGAGGCTTCTCGCCTTCTGGCGAGACGCAAGGAAGGCTTGGCTGCTATCGAGGAGTGCATTGTTGGCCGACATGCACCGTTGCGTCGATGGGATGGAATAGGCCAAGACTTGGAACGAGTCGCCGGGGATGATAACCGCATAGTATCGTGGCAAGCCAAGAGGAAGACAAGCATGACGACAGTCAAGAAGCCGGCGAGGGCGCGCAGCAGAGCGTTTAGGAGCGTGCGGCAGACGACAACCAGAACTTGGAAGACCGGATTTGGGAGTGACCAGCGTCACAAACGCCGCACAAAGCCTTTGGGAGAGTTGAGAGGCGCTACTGTAGCGAATCACGAGCAACACCACAACAAGCCAGGTAGCCGAAATAGCCGGGGTGAACATCTATATGGGGCAGGCAGCCGCTGGAAGGCCGAGATAACGGCATGGGCACCCTCGGCCGAAGGCGCCCGCTGGCATTCGATGGCAACATTCACTATTGCACGCGCGTGGTAAGCACTACACACAATGGGCGTGTAGCCATTGTGAGAGTTCGGCCAGTCGACGCAGCACGGTGACATAGCGTGGGCACGAAACTGGCGAGGATGGCAGGTGGGCTGGGAGCGCGGTTGGCTCGTCGGAGGGGAGGCGGAGGGCAGGTGAGTGCTGAAAGAAGGGTCCCGGAGGAGAGGCGGAAGGGTGCGGACCCGGGGATTGGCCATAACGGGGCCGGTTGCGGGGGTGCCACCCCCGCCGTGCGGCCGGGAGCGGAGAGATTCACGTGTAAAGCGCCCCGATCGAGGAGAGCGCCCTGAGCTGGAAGACTCAGCTTGGAACAAGTCGGGATTTCCGCTCGAAAGCTCCTGTCACGCAGGCACTCCATCACTAGTCGCCCCTCAGCCATCCTATAATATGCCCCGCCTCTCCCGCTCCCTCCGTGAGTGCTTTCTACGGCCCTTCTCCCGCCGTCACAGCTCACATCTATACCCACTTCTCGTCTCAGCCGCATCCTTCCTCCTGCCACCCCGGCACGTCCTCCACACACATAGAGGTGCGTGCCCCGCCCCAAGACACTCTCTACTGATCGTATGACTCGTCCCAACGCTAACTGCTCCCCCCCTTCGCCAATGTCATTTTACAGTTCCCCCGTCCTGCCCTCTTTTCGGAACCCCTCTAGCCCCTACCGCGCACTCCGTCAACCCTTAGACCGTTAATCCATCCCCCGGACCATTAAACATGTCTCGCGCAGCAGAAAAGAAGCCTGTCGGGTTCGCCACCCAGTTGGTCGCTGGAGGTATCGCAGGCGCAATGGAAGCAGTCCGTATCCCCCCTCTCAAACCTTGGCCCGCCTCGCTCTCGCTGATCATGCTTGTGTTCTATTGCTCTATCGCCCATTGCACGCCCGCCATTCCGTTCCGCGCATACAGCTATGCTGCCAGCCATTGGATACCATCAAGGTCCGAATGCAACTGTCCAAGTCTGGACTTGCACCCGGGGTGAGTCTTCGCTCTCTCCTGACCATCTCCCCCTTTTCTCGCTTCACCATGCTTCCAACCTTATCATATCGTATCGCGCACGGCCATTCCGCGGAATGCTTGTCTGTGATCTCCGCACCGGCCACCGCCGCCCCCGAGTGCGCATATACGCATCCTCAAGCCCCTCGCACGGAGGTAGAACGGGCGCTCCCGGGTCGCCCGACGCATTGTTGTCTTGCGTCCGCAACGCCCCGCATGCCGCACGATCCGCGCCTTCGCCGTCAGGGACGGCGATTGTTGAGGTCCACCTCTCGGCGACGGGCCCGTTTCCGTCGACGTTCCGTCGTTCTCGGGTCCACAGATAAGAGTCGCAGGAGAACGTGTGTAGCCGGTTGGCGTCGCTTTCTCTCGGAGCGACGACGGAGCTCTGTCTCAGTCTCATCTCATGGGAGGGCACGGTATGCCCGAGCGGCTTTGCATCCCCTTTGGCGCGCATCCTGCAGTTCAAAACAGGATCTTGTGGTCGGATGGTCCAGGGCTCGCATTTTGTTTGCCAAAATGTACTCCAAAGCTAGACTATAGGGGTGCCAAATATCGACATTTGTGGACGTTTCGTGCGAGCTGATCATCGGAGTCCTTGCAACGCCCTTCGAGCGGTAGATGTTCGCATTTTCTCTCACCCGTTCTATCGCTCGTCATGTGATGCGCTTGTGCTAACGCTGTCCTCGCTTGCTGCAGACAAAACCCCGAGGGTTCATCGCGACTGGCGCGTTGATCGTGCGGCGAGAGACCCCGCTGGCGCTCTACAAGGGTCTTGGCGCGGTGCTTTCCGGCATCGTACCGAAGATGGCCATCCGCTTCGCCAGTTTCGAGAGGTACAAGGCATGGCTTGCGAACAAGGAGACGGGCAAGACCAGCGTCGGGAACATCTTTATCGGTGCGCGCTCCACGTCCTTTCCTCTGCGCTCGGCCTGCCAAGAAGCTGACGGGCCGCAACGTTATATCCATGTCTACTTCGCGCTCACGGGAACTGCGGGCGTTGCGATTATGGCGCGTGTCTATTTTCGCTACGCCGACCTTGCCCCGCATGGCATGCACGACCCTCTTCTTGGCGACTCAATAACGCATCGCGCGGGCGTGGTTCTCCGCTGATGCGCGTGCTTATGGCTTACGCCTATTTCCCCGGATTTCCTGTCCCGCACACCCACGCCTTGCGCCGCCGCCCCTCACCTGCCCCCTTTCGCTCCCCCAAAATCCAAATCCAAATCACACCCCGCTGTGCCGGCCCCAACGAAGCGGGCCTGGGCGCGGGCGTGACCGAGGCGGTGATGGTGGTGACGCCGATGGAGGTGGTGAAGATCCGGCTGCAGGCACAGCAGCACTCGCTCGCGGACCCGCTCGAGGCGCCGCGGTACCGCAACGCGGGGCACGCCGTGTACAAGATCGTGCGCGAGGAGGGCTTCGCGACGCTCTACCGCGGCGTGTCCCTCACCGCGCTCCGCCAGGCGACGAACCAGGGTGCGTGCCTCCCCCCCCTTTTTATACGTGCAAGGGAGAGGGGAGAGGGGAGAAGGTGCTGACGAGACTCTGCAGGGGCGAACTTCACGGCGTACCAGGAGCTGAAGAAGTTCGCGCACAGCATGCAGCCGGAGCTCACGGACCTGCCATCGTACCAGCATATGTTCATCGGTCTGATTTCGGGCGCGATGGGCCCGTTCTCGAACGCGCCGATCGACACCATTAAGACTCGTGCGTGGTTTTTATTACTGCCTCTCCTGGAGACCTCGACTGACTGAACATTGCGCATGATCTGTCTTTCCTTGTCTGCCAACTCGATTGTGTCGCTTGTTCGCTTGCGCTACGACGGCCGCGACGGCGACAACAGGTCTGCAAAAGGCGGAGGCGGTCCCGGGCCAGACGGCGTTCCAGCGGATCGCGGCGATCGCGCGCGAGATGTGGCGGCAGGAGGGCGTGCGGTCGTTCTACAAGGGCATCACGCCGCGCGTGCTGCGCGTCGCGCCTGGCCAGGCGGTCGTGTTCGCGGTGTACGAGCGCGTGCGGAAGGTGATGGAGACGCTGCAGGGGAGCAGCGAGGACCGGATACTCAGCGAGTGAGCGCGTGGCGGAGGGCACTTTTGGCAGTAAGCTGCAACAACAACACTCAACTACCCAACTTTAAGTACGCCTCGGAGAGGGATGTGTATGTAAGTATTGGTTATATCCAAAGAGGGGTTGTATGCTCTCCGCGGGGGTGTGGTGTGTCTTGTGTGCGGGTCGATTGTTGAGAGTGTGGCGGATCCGAGCGCACCTGTTCGACCCCAAGTGCGTGTCGGGTGTCGGGTTTTGTGTTGCACGAGGTGAGTGATTCCATCCACCTTGGTCAACGCTAGGGCTTATGACCTGTGCCTCACAGTTGCTTCGAGATATGCAGCCCTCGATCTCCTCGACACATGAAGGTTAAACTGTACCTCGCCATGGGCCGACGCTCCGAGTCAGTTTCTTTGGAGACGCAATGGAGAGACCGTCACAGAGCGTAGCCACAACATGTCCAACTGTCGCGGCCTGAACGCCGTGCTCATCGTTGCGTTCGACTGGGCCCCGGCCACGCGCTCATTGCGTCCACGCCCTTGTCGAACGTGCGCGCCGATGTCATGATGGACAAGACTTTCCAGGGCGTGTTCAATCCGTCGACGACGAAGGCGGGCACACTCGTCATGCACACACAGGGAGGTGTGCACAACCCTCACAGGGGAGAGGCGAACCCACGACTACGACTACGCGGGGGCGCAGCTTGCGGGAATTGTATACACTGTGGAAAATGCGAAGTCGTGATTACAGTTGGTAGCATAAAGTCGGTAGCAGGAGATTTCTGCGGAGAGACAAGGAGCTCTGCGCCATCGTCGCTTACAGTGTAGTAGTTACTCTTCATGGCCCTCGGAGGGCTTGCAGAATGCGCCTTCGAATTCGCTTGCACCGCTGCGTACTCGGTGTGCTTTATTTCGCAAGGCATGTCATGTTCCCACGGATACACCAGTAAGTAGCCGTCGGATAATGCCAGCGCATTCCAGCGTCGGAGCAGTAACGCCAGCTTGAACCTTCGACGCCCACTTCCACCACGACGACTCCTGCACAGGGCTTAAGAGCTCAAGAAGGTGAGTAAGGCTTGCGACAACCAATCCTAAAGTCTCACAGTTTCCTCGTAAGTAGCTTCCGTTGCAATGATGACGCCGCCGGGTTGTACTACCGGTCCAGGGGCGACAGTTGTCTTGTGCCCAGACATTTTCCTGTAGAAATTAAACCATCTGCAGCCAGAACGCCGCCAGCGGAACGACAAGCGTGCAGTCCGAAAACAACGCCGCATTTGCAGACAGACACTTCGCGCGTGTGCTCTTACGTGCCGTGGCTTGTCGGACCTCGCCTTGGACGACATACGACTCATCCTTAAACTATTGTCAGCAAAAAAGTGACCTCGTGTGAGTAATATTTATTTGCTAACACTTTCTTTCAGAACTTTGAATTCTTATCTTATTGTGTATGCATGTCCAGGTCCTGAACCGACAAATCGAACACCAGACTTGGCTGACATGTCAATGCTATGCCACTCGGGTCCAGGACATTGGACTGCCCTGATCCAGAGTGGATGCATCAATACGTCTGGACTTTCCTTGCCATCAAGTGCGAGGAATCACCTCTGTTGCCCCATCTGCGCCACTTGGACGTGTATGGCCTCGTTCTAGGTGAACTTTCTCCGCTATTCTTGCTCTTGATCCCTTCACTCCATTCACTCTCCCTATCCTTCGTCGACGATAGGGGCAAGGGTGGCAGCAGCGACTCTCAGGTTTCCGTTTACGTCCTGTAGCACACCACACGAGTTGCCCCCAGTATTAAAACCTGCCTTATCTCGGGACGTCATTGTTTCACCACCCTAACCGCACCTTTCGATGCTGCAGAACTTTGCTGGCTTGACCGAGTTGTCGCTCGATTCCGACAAGTACAGCTTTGACGGGGTCACGTTTTGTCATCTCTCCACGATGACTTCCCTCGATGCTCTCGACGCGCATGGTCCAACCTCCAGCACCTCAACGTCAGAGGTCGTACGAAGGTGCATCATGAGAACACATGATCAGTATCCTCGCCATGTAGATGCGTATGCGAGCTATAGAGGTGCATACGCGCGCCATCAAGGTGCATATGTGGATCGCAACGACACCCCGGACATCCTGCACCCATCGGTATTCGGCCTGACCAAACTTGCCCGCCGCTGTTCGACCCTGCAATACGTCCATCTTGGGACCCTTGACGGCGACCCTGAGCACGGGACGCTCCCGCGAGGAGGCGCAGCCTCACGCGGTCGGGCAGCTCCCGTGCCTCACCACGTTTCTGCGGGAGCTGCTCTTTGAGTCTGTGCGTAAGGCTGTGAGTACAGTGCCCCGATGTCAGGTCGTGGAGCTCGACGCCGCGTTCCCAGGGCTCGACGTCTCGCGCTCCAAAGCCGAGTGCGCTTACCCGGACGTACGTCCTGAATGGAGGCGGATCATGCTGATCTTGCGCGCGTTGCGGTACAGGCACGACCCGAAGGACCTGGGCCCGAACTCGCACCGGTGTGCCGCTGCAGCTCGAAGTTCGCGGCGTCCAGAAGGAGCCTTGCAAGCGTGGACGAGGCCTTATCGGATGCGGAGCAAGGGGACTCGGACCAGGAGTGGGACCTTGACTCGGCCTCGGACGATGAGGATGGGCGACGGAGGCTCGGACGAGTCAGGGTCTTCGAGGGACTCGGATTCGGATTCTTAGGTGCGCCTCTTCGTGCGCTACATCATGACACTTGATGGGTTTTGACTATATCCCAAGCAGTTCGTCAGCATTGATGTATACTCTACTAGCAATAGCCTCTTAGTGAAGGCGGAAGACAATCATGATGCTCATGCAGGACTTGCCATGCAAGAGTAGCTTCAACTAAGACGGCCCAAACTGAGCTTTCAGGCGCTGTGCGCGGGTCGCATCGAAGGAGAGTCTGTCCGACCTGGACGGTGACCGGACTTGTCGCCAACCATACGAGTATGGACCCAAATTCTGCTCTTGGAACAGGGAGCAGTAAGTCAGAAGCTCCGATACAATACCTCAGGTATCTGATTCGTGAAATTACCTGCCTTCGCTTTTCTTGTACACTGACGCTATCCTTGTTGAGTAGATAAGCATACAACGATTCATCGAGAGCGAACGTCCAGACTAGCGTAGTACGCAACTGTCCTCTTCCCTACGAGTCGCAGTACATGGAAAACTTGGACAGGCAACAGGCATAGTTCCAACTCTTCCAGCAAGGCGGTTACAAACGCGAACGAAAGTAAGAGGCTAGACGACCCCATCGTGACAGAACCCCTTCGAACCTCTCACGCGTCGTCCTTCTCATCACCATCGTGGTCGTCCTTGGGAGACAGCTCCTTGTGCATCACGTATCCGACTACAAGGTGGACGACGTCTCCGAGCATCATGGCCGCCTCAGCAGTGAAGTCGCCCGTCTCATCGCCCGTCCCCTCATCGCAGTGGACCTCCCCAGCTGAGAACTGGCTGCCCGTCCGCGTAGTGCGACGTGACGTGCGGGGACTGGTAGGGTTCGACGGGACCCCCTCCACTCCTGACTGGACCGGCGTGTTCCGCACCGTGTCCAGGGCTGAGATACCTAGCACGTGGCTATGGCTGGCTGTATCAGTGCGGAGCGGAGCACAGTTTTGCGCGCCATTATCGTCGATGCCGTGCCGCTGGATACTGATGACCGTAGAATCTCTGACGGGTCCCCGACCGACGTCCGGGTTGGCGAAGCTGTCGCTCTGGGGGCCAGTCCGCTCAGAGGGGGTCTGTGGGATAGACTCGGCGGTCGAGGTGGGGATGGCGACGTTGAGCGCGTGCGAGTGGGAGAAGGGACTGTGAGACATTGTCGGAGATGCTGGAAGAGTTGGGAAACGAAAGGTGGTGGGCGAAAGGTGGTGGGCGAAAGGTGGGTGAGGCAGAAGCGAGGGGTGATACGAGCAAGGCTGTCGATGCAGGTGGGTCCCTGGAGCGTGATTGGGATTTTGAAGGCGTTGCTCACCTCAGCTCAATGGGTAAGGATGCCTGCCGAGCTGGCTCGCACATCCCTCTCTTCTTATACTCGACCTTGCGCGGTCTATCAACGTTGTGCTTAACCAAGGCGTCGTCGTCGGTGGGACTCGCGCTCACGCATCGGACAGGTATATTCAACTGCCCCAGGTGGCCTCTGTGAACCCTCGTGTAAATGTAAGTACCTGATAGTGTATTTGGTGAGTGATATTACAAGGAGAGATGGGTGCTCGGCGGGCGACATCCATATCGTAGTTATAACATGGACAAATGTGCTACTAAAGGCAAAAACTGGGGAGAGGATTGGCCCAAGGACAACTTTCTGCAGCTGGATCAGGGTCTGGTTCATCTCGGGGCCGGCAGCAGCTTTGCGCGCAGCTCGCTGTTCTCGCGGCCGAGCCGCATAGCCTCCAAGAACTGCAAGGTTTCCCGCCACCGGGGCCCATCCAAGTGGCTGCTTGACCATATCAACTCCAGGTCAATGTCGGAGAAGGCACGGTCGAGGACAGCCGCCTGCATGTACATACTAGACGGCAACTCGGGCACGACATTGTTGACCTTGAAACGGCGCACGCATTATCGAGCAAAGGGGATCTCGCTCCTCGGGGGGATGTCGGAGACGTCGAGCTCGCAAACATGGAACCGGCTGAGACGCGGGCAACGCTGGGCGAGCGCGATGATCCCGAACAACATCGGGCGCGTGACGTCGGGAAGGGAGAGTTGCGCGATGAGGTGCCCGACGCGGAAGCTCTCCAGCTAGAGCCACGCCCTCCCGAATCGCACGAGGTCACTGTCGTGAACGGGGGCCACAATGAAAAAGTACCTGAAGCGGAATGAGGTGATGCTGTCAAACGCGAGGAGGGGCTCCGAGTATTGCATGAGGCTATTGGGGCGCAAATTTCCTGCTCAGGAGTGCCTGGTATCGACGAAGAAGGATGTGAGCGACGCGGAATTGAAACATTAGCGTAAGGCGGCAAGCGAGTCTTTGGGGCCTCCAGCCTCTGACGGGCCCGAGATTCGGAGATGGGTACACACCAGACTGGGAAGTTGGCATATATGGAAGAATATGCATCACTGCATGCCCGGAAAGTGGTGGCCGGTCCTAGGTTAATGGGTGAAAATGCCACTTCACCAGGCAACCTGGGAATAAATGGGTCGGTGGTGATCGTGGTGTTGATAACACCCAATCCTTGATTCATCAAGAAAGGCGGTGAGTTTCACCATTCCGCCTTCCGATGGTGTGAAACCAAAAGGCGCCAGGCGATGTCCTCGGCACTTGTAGATTGGCTGCAGGCGCCAGTGTATAGACATTATGATACACAGGTGGTGACAGTGACGGATGCATGAGGGAGGACGAAATGGGCCGAAATTTATGCAGATGTAAGTACTATAGTATGTGCAAATTATTTCGATTCAAACCTGGACATGTGAGACTACAAACAAGTTGGTAGCTACTACTCAACAAACACAAGACATGCCAATGGTCTGCTTCAGTCAACAATTGCAAAGCATCCATGATCCTTCACCCAACCAACACAACACTGGATAGTGTTGAGATCTACCACTTCTGTGTGTCCATGATTTTTGTAGTAGTGGATGTTGAGGATGTTGTGGTCATCGTCAATGTTGCTGTCACAAACATTCCACTCAGTGCCTGCCCCAGCACCTCAATTATCTTTTTCACTCACGCAGTGTTTCGTTTTGTTTCTCGGACTCAGCACCTCTGTTTTCTGTTTCAATTACCTGGTGCCTTAGTTTTCTTTTCGGGATGGTTTGCTTCCCATGTTGATCCCATTGTTCTCTATTGTTTAGCAAACCTGTCCCTTGTTCCCTAGTACAATAGTCCTTGTAGTCCTATTGCCCAGCAATGTTGTTGTCTTATGTACTATTGTACTTTCCACTGGTTCCCATGTCCATAGTTACCCCTTTGTCCCCAGTTCCCATTGTTGTGTACATATATATAAGACCTGTACTCTGCTACCTAGAGACCTCAGTTTTGACCTCTTGTTACAATAGGCCTATAACGGTCACGAGGTCGTAACACTAAGAGCCAAGTTGTTGTCTTCGTTGAGGGTTGGGAGCTTGTGACTGGTCAAGGGCTGGTCAGCCTGAGAGGTTGAGGATGTCAAGGCAGATAGATAACTAGGTCGAGCTGAGGGACTCTCAGCTTGGATGTCACTCCTTATATACATGTGGAGAACAATAGCGAACCAGGACAATAGAGATGAGGACAATAAGTAACTGACAGTCCAGTATGGCTAAGTATAGCTGGGGCCGGGATATAGCGAGTGATTTATGCAACAATAGATAAAGAGGCTGTGCTCGAGGCTGAGTCCATGGCAAGGGTAGTAATACAACACAAGAAAGGATAAACTGAGATAGCAATCTGAATGCTGTGCACCATTGCTTGTGACCATTACCACCACATCGTGTAACATAACCCCCATCCTATGCTGAAGGCCTCTGTGCCTTCAATCAACCCATAGTTTCCTTGTACATCAGTAGCTCCCCCTCTCCACTTGGTACTCATTCCACGCTGGTAGGAAAAGTGTGTGCCAGAGGGGAGTGGAGCATCCCTGTGTCGAAACCCAAAGAGGACCAATCTGTGAAGGGCCACCCACCACCAAGCATTGGGCACATAAGAGTGCTGTGGCTGGGGGCTCGCTGACCACAGTTAGGACAGAGGTAGTGCCCACACATGACGTACACATGTTCAAACTCTAGGCAGGTCCTGCACCATGGGGGAGAATGAATGTAGGGATGTCGCTTGCTTCTGCAACTGATGGAAGAGACATGCCAGGGGGAATCATTGGTCTAGTTGGAAGGCCCGGATGGTCATTCATCAAGCCCATCTGTACAGGCAGTGTGAGGAGAGGTTGCACCATTTTGAGGTGCTGGGGGTCAACCAAAATAGGAAATTCTGTTGTAGGTGGATGATCGTGACTGATCATTACATGAGATGGGCCAGGAGCAGGCATCTGTTGGGGCGGAGTTGGAGCCAAAGGGAATTCTGTCACATCTTCCTCCATTCCCTCTCGAGTGCAAGAGCGGACTCTACGGGGATATAGAGAGTCATTGCATGGGTGGCATCGAGACCATCTGTCAAGGGAGTGAGAGTGACCCTGAGGGCTCGCAACTCAAGTTGGGGTGGGGCTAGGAGAGGCCCATCAGGATTCCTTGCTGTCAGGCTTATCAGAGAAGAGAGCGGCAATGTGCTTGTCGAAGGGAATGTGTTGGAGGCCATTTTTGACAATGGTGCAGAGGGTGGAGGTGTAGTCAATGATGCAGTTGGCAGTGGTGACTATGAGAGCATGGTTGGGGCAAGGGGCTTTGGTGAGGGCTCTGAGAGAATGCACATCTAAATATAGTTTGGAAATGGCACGATGGGCCTCGAACAGCTCATTGGATGGGAAGTTGCCAACGAGCACCCTGGCAGTCCAGTTGGGCTCGTAGTACATGGCCCGGAGGGTGCTTAGATATGGGTCCTCATCCTGGAGGTTGAACCAGAAGATCTCCCCGATCTGGTCTCTGGCAGCAGCCGCTTCATCATCTGACAGGTTGATGAATTTGTTGGAGTTCATGAGGGGCTCTTCGGTTAGTGTGCGGGGTCTTTGGTGAGGTAGGAAGCGGCTAAATAGGAGTGGGCCTATACCAGTTCTTCCAATTAGGAAGTGATCGAGGACAGGGCACAGAGGTCAGAGGTTGTAGCACAGTCGGCACCTAGTTGGTGTCTGACTGATCACGGGATTTGATGGAGAAGGAGTTGCTGGTCAGGTCGAGGGGGTTATGGCCTTCTAAGATGTGGCGGTAAAAGTTGAGGATGACTAGGACAGTGAGGTAGGTGGCTAGAGTCAGGATGTAGGCAGCGAAGCAGAGGAGGAGGAGGAATTGTTGGTCAGTCACTATGCACTCCAACCTCCGTTGTTGCATTTGAGATGGTCGCAGGTATAGAGGGCGCAGTCAAGAAGGCAATAGGAGAATTCATGGAGGACATAGAGGAGGAAGAGGAGAGAGAGGGCATAGAGAGCAAGGAGAAAGGTGGTGAAGATGGCGAGTTCTGGGAGCATTAGTTGAGGGGTATGGTTAGGGGAGTTTCTTTGCTCTTTTATACCCTAGGAGGATCTCTGCACAGTTGTCCAGATCTTCTTTGAATACCCACGTATTCTCTGCAGTCGAGTACCCTTTCCATTGTACTAGGTATTTGGTACCTGACTTTGTCCTTCTGTAGCCAACAATGGCCTGAACTTCGTATTCTTCTTCTCTATCTACAAGGTCAGGTGGTGGTCATGAGAATCCTGGTCCATAGATGGGGTTCTCATAGAAGGGGGACAATAAGGAGGCATGAAACACAAGGTGGATCTTCCAAGATTTGGGCAGTGTAAGGCAGTATGCCAGGGGGCTGAGCACTTCAATAGTGAAGGGTCCTTCTCATTTGGGTGCAAGTTTCTCACTTGTATATCTCCTTTTCAGATTGTGGGCTTCTAGCCAGACCTTTTGTCCTTTGGTAAAGAGTGCGAAGGTTTTCTTGGCCCAATCCTTCATGACTTGTCTGGTAAGTTCATGGGTAGCATTGGCTTCCTTTCTTGCATTCTGAAGATCAGTGATTCGTTCTTGGATGGCAGAGATGTTGGTGTTAGGGAATCTGGTGGGGATGAGAGATGGGTTGTAGCCCATCATCAGGAAGTATGGAGAGGCATTCCATGCAGAGTGTATTTGGGAGTTGTGGCATATTTCGGCATCAATAAGGTGTTTTACCCAGTCTCCTGGCTCATCTTTGAAGTAGCATCGCAGGTAGGTTTCTAACTCCTGGTTGACTCATTCTGTAGATCCATCAGTTTGGAGGTGGTAGGCCGTAGAGAGGGATATCTGGATCTTAAGAATTCGTCCAAGTTCTTGCCAGAAGACCAATGTGAACTGCGTTCCTCTGTTGGAAATGATCTGGATAGGCAGTCTGAAACGGCGGGTGACATATTCATAGTACAGCTTCATGGATTCTTCAGCGGAGATTGCCTTGGTGCATGGAATGAAAATTACCCCCTTTGTAAGGCCATGGTCTA
Source organism: Ganoderma meredithae (assembly GCA_022814645.1). Classification (NCBI taxonomy): domain Eukaryota; kingdom Fungi; phylum Basidiomycota; class Agaricomycetes; order Polyporales; family Polyporaceae; genus Ganoderma; species Ganoderma meredithae. The sequence continues at coordinate 29,156 of JAKLMY010000248.1, read as the reverse complement.
CCACAACCATAATCGAATCTTTCCCATTACTAGTGAGGGGAAGTCCAGTGATGTAGTCAATGGAGACCTGTTGGAAGGGGTAGGTACAGCCTTTGGCAGGTATCAGCATGAGTGGTGGTGTGGTAGAGTGTGTGTTGATCTTGTTCTGTTGGCATGTGGGACATCTAGCACAGTATTTCCAGATCATGGGCCACATGCCTGGCCACCAGTAGGATCGCTTGAGTAACTCATAGGTTTTAGTCTCCCCAGGGTGCCCAGTAGAGAGTGAGTCATGGTGCTGCCTGAGCAGATCCTGTCAGGGATGGCCATCATCAGGTATGAAGCATCTGTTCTTGTAGAAAAGGAGGTCATCTTCTTGTCGGAGATCTGTAAGTTTGAGTCGGGTGGGGAGGTGGCCTTTGCCGTGGATGGCATCAGCAATCTTTTGTCCAAAGGTGTCTGCTGCTGTGGCGGTTTGCAGCTGGGTCATAAGTGCCATGTCGACAATTCAGATGAAGAGGTTATTTGGCAGCACTATTTATGCTTGGTTGTCTTGGTTGTCCTTTGGGCAGAGGTTAGGTCACTGGAAGAGGGCATCAGATTGGAGCATCTGGGTTCCTGGGATGTGTTGCAGATGAAGGTCAAATTGGAAAAGGAACAGTGCCCATCGGGCCTATTGTCTAGTGAGGTCTTGACACTTTGTCCAGTATGTGAGATTTTTGTGGTCAGTTTGTATCATGATTGGGTGTCCCGAGCCTTCGAAGTGATGGCACCATTCTTCCAGTGCTTGGACGATGCCAAGGAGTTCTCAATTATAGATCTCATAGTTCCGTTTGGCTTCATTGAATAATTTTGAGATGAAAGCGCAGGGATGCAGAGCTCCATTGGAATTGTGTTGCATGAGTACTGCACCAGTGGCCCATTTCAAGGCATTGGACTCAATGATGAAGAGTTGTTTTGGATCGGGCATCGTAAGGACGGGTTCAGAGAGGAATCATTGTTTGAGTGTTTCAAAGGCTGCTTGCTGTTCCTCTTTCCATTCTCAGGGGGTGTTCTTCCTTGTGAGTTCATTCAGTGGTCATGCCAGGTCTGAGAAGTGCCCAATGAATTGTCAGTAGAAGTTTCCAAATCCAAGGAAGGATCGGACTTCTTTGACAGTAGAGGGGATGGGCCAATCAGCAATTCCTTTCAGTTTGACAGGGTCCATCACAATTTTTCCTGGGCAGATAATCATTCCTAGAAATTCTACTTCCATTACTTCAAAAAGGCATTTTTCAATCTTGAGGTAGAGGTCATGTTCTGTTAGCCATTGTAGGAGTCAGCGGGTTCGTTTTTGATGCATCTTTAGGTCCTTAGAGAAGATGAGGATGTCATCCATGTAGACCACAAGCCATCCTTCGTCGATCATGTCTTCTAGGATTTTGTTCATCATTGCCTAGAAGGTGGCTGGGGAATTGCATAAGCCGAAGAACATGACTGTAGGTTCGAAAAGTCCTCTGTGTGTCTTGAAGGCAGCTTTCCATTGGTCTCCTTCCTTGATTCAAACATTGTTGTATCCTGCTCGCAGATCAATTTTCGAGAAGATGGTGGCTCCTTCTAGTTGTTCAAATAGTTCCTTGGGTAGTGGTAGGAGATAGGCATTTTTGATTGTTCCTTCATTCAGGTACTGGTAGTCCTGACAGGGTCGGAGTCCTCTGTCCTTTTTCTTGACAAAGAAGAAAGGAGAAGCCATCAGAGACTTCGACTCATGTATGTATTCTTTCTTCAGATTCTCTTCAATGAATGCATTCTTGGCTTCTTGTTTCTTCAGCGAAAGTGGGTAAAGGTGGAAGTTCTTGGGGACAAAGTCTTCTTTGAGGTCGATGGCATGGTCCCAAGGTCTAGAAGGAGGGAATCGTTCTGTGGCCTTCTTCTTGAATACTGTTCTGAAGTCTTGGTAGGGTTCTGGCAGCATTTCGTTAAGCATTTGTTGCAGTTCGTCTTGGTGTTGCTTCTGGGCTATAGCCATGGCTGGGTTGATCTTGGCTCATATCCATATGTTCCTTGCATAGGAGAATCTGACTCCTTGTGGTACGTGGAGAATTCTTCCAGTGCAAGGCTTTGGTCGGGTGTGGTGCTGATCAAAATCAAAATGTCGCTCAGTAGTTAGGGGGCTCTGTGCTTGGGCATATCCCCATGCCATTCTATGACTCCAGGGTTTTGCTCTTCTATTGCTGGTTTGTTTGCTTCTCCTTGGAGGTATGCAATCAGCATTTCCTGTTCAGCCAAGAAGCGGTTGGTAGTGATGTCTTCTCTGCTGGTTTTGTACGTGGTGTTGGAGTCTTCTGGTTCTATGGATACAGAGACTTCTTTATCTTGGGTTTGCTCTGATGGGGTAGTTGATTCTCCACTGAACTTGTTTTTGTCGGAGAATCACAGGGCTCATAGCTTTTCTGAGGCAGTAAGCTTTACTCCAGTTGGGTCAATGGCTAGGGTTCCTCTAGAAAAGTCGATAACTGCATTGGTTCGCCTGAGCCACAGGAGTCCGAGGATGATGGTTTCCTTTCCTAGTGCTGTGACAAGGAAGCGGAGGTGGTGGTGGTGTCCGGCTATTTCAGTGAGGGCTGTGACACAGTGTCGTATGGGTCCATGTTCATTGGTGATTCTGTCTGCATTGAAAACTTTGATCGGGTTTGGGAGTTTCTTCAGTAATAGTTTGTTCTTGGCAGTGAACCGGTAGTCAATGAATGTTTCAGCGGCCCCTAAGTCAATTAGTGCGGGAGTTTTGATGCTTTCATTCACAATGATAATGGTAACTTGGGTTCTCATAGATTGTCCTGAGGTTCTGGTTGTTACTACATTGCGAATTCTAAGTCATGGTTCTGACGTCGAGGCAGACCGCTGGGTTAAAAACCCTCTTCAATGAGGTCAGAGAGGACATCCTTCTTGTCCTCCTGGTCGAGGTCCTTGAGTATGAGCCTCATGTAGGCTGCGATCAGCATCTTTGAGGTGGCCATGGCAGAGCTGGTAGTGGAGCTCTCGGATTGGTTGTCTGACTGATCGTTTATCGGTTGGGTTCTGATCCTGGCTTGTTTGTTGCAGTGTTTGTCCTCCCTTGGCTTGGGGAAGTCCCTTGCAAGGTGTCCTTGGATGTGGCAGTTGAAACATAATCCTCCTGCAATGTGTTGGTGTCGTTCTTCGGCTGTCATCCTGTCGATGTCTATGGCGTTGGAGTCTCTTTCCTTGTGCTCCTGGTGGTACTGTTTCTCTCCGTAGGTGTCCTTCTTCTTTCCCTTGTTTCGGTAGGCTTGTCCTTACAGCCACTGGCTTTCCAACATGGCTGCCTTCTTGTACAGATCATCCAGAGTGTTGGGCAGGGGCGTGGGCACATGGATTTTCTCTCGAAGGCTGTTGTTTAACCTTTCATAGAAAAAGTCCACGGCTATGTCAAAGTCGGTGATTCTGCATTGGGCAATAACTGTGCAGAATTTGACAATGTACTCGTTGACTCCTAATTTGCCTTGCTGAAGGTTCTTGAGCTCTCTTCTGGCTGATGCCTTGTCATCTATGCCTTCAAATGATGCATTGATCTTATCCTTGAATTCGGTCCAGGTTCTGTAGCTTGTTGCTCCTGCTGCATTTGTGTGTTTCATGATTTTTTCTTCAACGAAGGTTGTGGACTATGGTCCTGCGGTGCTCCCGGTCATGAGCATAAGCGCAAAGACTACTTTCTGGACGTCGTCAGGGAATTGGTTTGGGTTGAACGCGAAGTAGAGAGTGCATTTCTGGAGCCATTCTTTGGTTTTAGCCCTTTTTCCTGGGAAGGTGGGCGGTTGCTTGATCTTGGCATCAACGCTAACATTGATATTAGCTCCAGTAGTGGCACCAGTGGTCAACATGTTGGGTGGCCCAGATTGGATCCAAAGGTGCTGGACGGCTACTGCAAGGTTCTGTACAGCAAATGGAGTGGGCTGTGGTTCCTCTTCTTGGTCTGATTTGGGTTGTTCTTCTTCATGGTCCTCTTCTTCCTCCGGTTCTTCCTGTTCATGATAGGAGCTGGTAAAGGTGATTTGTTCAACTGCTGGCACTTCAAGTATGGGCAGTTTGGGGCCTGCTGGTGGAGACTGTTCAGGCAGGAATGGCTGTCTGACTAGCCAGTGGTATTCTTCGGGCCACTGGGGATAGTGTTGTTGCTAGCAGGTTTTGACTTTGTCAGGTAGATGTTACGACTGGCTGTTGAGTAAGATCAGGGAGGAGGCTTACAAGACGAGCAAGGCCGTCGACGAGCGCTTGTGCAGCGAGAGTGGAGCAAGGCTCGACAGTCAGGCTGGAGACAAGTTGTATTAGAACAAGTAACTACTAAGTGAGAATACAGCGAGGCTTACCTGGAGACAAGAGGTCGAAACTGAGGTCTCCAGGTAGCAAAGTACAGGTCTTATATACATGCAATAGACAATGGGAAACAGGGACAATAGGTAACTATGGACACGAGAACCAGTGGAGGAACAATATGATGTAGTACAATGACGATGGGAACAATGGGGTTACAAGAGTTATTGTACCTCGAGAACAAGGAATGGGTTTGCTAAACAACGGAGGACAATAAGGATGATGCGGAGGCAAACTGTCCAAAAAGAGAAAGCGAGACACTGGGGTAGGCGCTGAGTGGGCCGTTCATGACAGTGGATATTTCCAGTTGTTGTCTGCAAAGACTACTTGGAAAAGTCCTTCTTCTGGGTCATTATAGAATACTTCTCCGGTAGTTAGGTTTACGAAGGTTCAGCGATGCCCTTTGACTGATTGCAGCTGGGCTTCTGTGTTACAAGTTCTTGTGAAGTGTCGGTCATTCGCACTATCCTGGTTTGAGGTGTGTCAGTGTTTGGTTAACCCTAGTGGGATAGGGGTCAGAGAAGAGCTCGACCTTATGTTACGATAGGCCTGTGATGGTCACGAGGTCATAACACTAAGAGTCAAGTCGATGTCGTCAATGGTCTGAAGCTCGTAACTGGTCAAGGGCTGGTCGGCCTGAGAGGTCAAAGATGTCAAGGCGGAATAGATAACTAGGTCGAGCTGAGAGACTCTCAGCTCGGACATTGCTCCTTATATACATGAGGAGAACAATAAGTAACCAAAAGTCCAGTACGGCTAAGTATAGCTGGAGCCGGAATATAGTGAGTGATATATGCGATGATAGATGAAGAGGCCATGCTCGGCTAAGTCTGTGATGGTGATAGTAATACAACACTAGAAAGGATAAACTGCGGGAGAGATCCGAGATGCTGTGTGCCACTATGAGCTGAAGGAGAGATCCGAACCACTATGAACTGAAGGAGAGATCTGAACCACTGCATACCATTACAAGTGACCATTACCATCACGTCGTGTAACACAGGGGGGGTCTTGCAGAACATGGTGAAGTTCTCCTGATAAGGGTCAAAGTGTTGGCTTGCACCAGAGTCCATCATGCAGGTGTGGTGGTTGGTCGTTAACTGCTAATGTGCAGCTTGTGAAAAGTTGGTGGTGACTGCATAGGCAAAGGACTCATCTTCTAACTTTGCATCTCCTCTACCTGATGTGGCTGCATTTGCAGACTCACCACCCTTTCTCTTTTTCCCCTTCCCCTTCTTCTTCTGACCTGGACCCTGCCCCACCTTACCGCTGCCCTTGCTTCAGCAGTCAGCCTTGACGTGGCCAACACAGTTGCAATTATAGCACTTGACCTTAGCTGCTTTGCCAGTGATGCTTCCAGCAGGCTCACCAGCAAGGGCAAACTCATTGCGAGCAACATCATGAAGTGTGGCAAGGAGGACCTTGGGAGTGAGGGGTGTGTGGGGGCTGGTGATACATGTCGAGGCTAGGATAGAATGTATGGTGGTCGTGTAGGAAGTGGGGAGGCAGCCAATGATCATGGCTTTGTACTGGTCAGCGGTGAGTATACCTCTGGCCATAGCATATTCAGATGTAAGCTGTACAAGCTGATTTAGCATGATGTGTGGGTGGGCACCATCATCGCACTTAAGGGACTGCATCTGTCACATGATGCTGACCTGGATGAAGTCCCATTGGTGATCGAACTTGTCAGTGACTATCTTCCACATCTCAGCGGCACACTCCTTTCCAGCAAGCTCGAGCTTGAGCATCTCAGGCAGTGTCTAATAGAGAAGCATCTTGACCATGTTGTGGTGAGCATAGTAGGTATCAAGCTTGGTCTCGTACTCCTTGAGTGCTTCGGCCATCAGTGGGGCTACTGTCACTGCTGTCTGTGTGGACACGGTCATCTGAGCTGAGGCGGAGGCTTCCAGGGCAGTGGATGCAGCTGCACCTTTCTCATCCGACACTGTGGCTGTGGCTGTCGAAGTGGATGTGGTGGGGGCAGCTGTTGTGCTAGATGGAGCAGCACTTGCAGCTCTACGCTGAATGATGGATAATGGACTGGCCTAATATCCTGGCCCTCTAGGTAACAGGGGAGCCCCTTCGAGTAGATGGTGGACATAAACTGGTCCCAATAGAGGATCTAGTTGGAGCCATCTTCTTTGAGGTGGGGAAGCGTAATGTGGCTGGAACCAGAGGACTGGAAGGTGTCAGTGGAGATTGAGATAGAAGCCATGCTGGCAGGGCTCATAACCTGTGAAGGTTACGAGCATGCGAGGGACAAGATGGGCGAGACCTATGGGAACAAGAAGATGCGCTAGAAGCGAGTGGAGCGAGTGACTTAGTCAATGGGGGAAAAGACTGAATATATTAGTATACTCTACCTAGAAGCGAGAGGAGCGAGTGACTATGATAGGATTCAGTAAGGGAAATGAATGCAGTAATGACAGGATACACACCTCAGTCAATGGGGAAAAGACTGAGGTGCTCGGTGGGGGAGGGCTCGAGTATATGTGATGCTGCACAGGTAAGGTACAGTGCTAATGGGAGTAAGCTAAAAGTAAGGAACGGGATCACGAGTGCAACGAGCGGACAGGAAAATGTCAGAGTCCATGTGGGCAAAATACGGAACACAGTCCAGCCGCGTCGGGCATCGGGACGTCGGGACACCGCCACGGCTTGAACATCAACACAAAATCACGCATCCAACACAAACTCGAACACCCACTCCTGCCAGTCAAGATTTGAAGGTCAGTTTGAAGTTTGATCGCGGTTGAGTCCATCAAGCCAAACTTACCTCCAGACAGCAGCAAGAAACATTGGATCTGTGTGTACACATGCTAAGTAGGAAACGTCAACGGAAGTTCAAGGCTGCAGGTCATGCGGGTCAGTTCGCGCATAGACCTGGCCGAGTACTGTCGCCCAGGCCGATATCGATACCTCGATCGCCAAATTCCACCCAATCAGCCACCACCTCCGAGTCGCATCCAGTCTCTGCCACTCTGCCACGAGAGTTTTACCACGCTAACGTATTTCCCCGGATATCCCCAACCCCTGCCATCTGGCCGCTTTTTTCCCGCCCGACTGTCCTCTAGCTCCTGAACCGGAGCCCGACCGGCAGAATCTACCCTCAATGACTCTCGCGACAGGCCGCGCACGGTCCAGCTGCAAGTGTAAGGCAGCACGTCACAGCACTGCATTGTACAGTAAAAGGACTTTGTCTTCTGCAGAACAATTCTGCAGCATCGATTGAACCGTCATTGGTCGGAAACGGTTACAAGTATCCTTCAGTCGCTTCATGCAACATCCGGCGGGGAAAAGACATGCGTGGAATACGATCACGACAGCCCATGCGCTATCGCGATGGACAATTCTGTCATTTGAAGACAAGGTGCGCAGGTGATTGTGGATGGATCCCGTTGCATCGAGACTGGTAAGTACATGCTGCAGTGAGCTGCATACCTGCCACGCATGAGTCGATGCGCGCTCAGTGCGAAGGTGTAATCTGCTAACGGGGGATTTGTACCTTCGCAGTTATCCGACCAACCGGCCACCACGAGGGCTCGGCAGCACCGGGCAAAAGCCTGCAGTCGGAGCGATGGCCGGCACTTGAGGGTGCACAATCCGGCGGCCCTCCCCGCGGGAGGGCCTGGAAGGGGAGATAATAATCGCAAAACGGTGCCGTCTAAATGGGCGAGTGTATTCCTCGTATGGAACCTGCAGGTTTTGTAAACAATGGCGAGAGAAATGTGGATGCGAGGGTGTGGTGGTGTATGCAGCTCAAGCAAGCAAGCACAGGTAGAGGAAGAATTGATACACTGTGGACGATGATGTGGGGAGAGAGAGGGAGAGAGATAGAGAGGGAGAATGCGAGCACGGAGAACCCGAGCAGACAGGTTTAAAAATATGGACGTGCGGGTATGCGTGTGCAAGCAAGGATCCGGAGAGTAACGTTAAAGTTGATGATGATGCGATGATGATATGCGTAGTTGCTTGAGTGGCCGAATGAGTGAACGAGAGGAGAGAGGGGGGAGAGGGAGAAGGAGATGAGAGACAGCAGAGGCCCCAGGCCCCCAGGCGCGAGCAGCAGAGGGGAGAAGAGGTGGCATGGCATAGCGTGGCAGTATGACGACAGGTCAGGAAGAGGACGAGGACGGCACCGGGAGAGAAAAGTCTATGCGGGTGGATGGGGCAAGCAAGCAGCATGTACAGCAAACGACGAGCAATATGACGGACGGGAGTAGCCAAGACGAAACCAACGACCGCGATGGGGACCAAGAAAAACAAGAGAACGCAAGAACACGGCCGCGACAGATGCAGTACGCGCTCAGGGTGCCGAGTTCTGCGTGTTTTGCGGGAGGACGGCCATGCTCCGCCGCTTCAACCTCCTTGTCAGGTCGAGCGCCTTCGCGACCCAGCCGCCCGTTACCGTCCCCGCCCCCGTCCCCGATATCCGCCTGTCCTTCTCCTTGCTCTCCTTGCAGCTGTCCTTCTCCTTGTCGAGCGTCTGCACGCTCGTCGGCGTCGGCGACCTGCCGACGACGATCGGGTTCTGCGTGCTCACCGTCGACCGCCTCGAGCGCGTGCCCACACTCCCGGATTGAACGGCATCCGCCTGCGCGAACACGAACGTCGTAGGGGTGCCGGGCTGTGGGGCCTCCAGGTCCTCGTCGTCCGCCTCGGCCTCGACCGTCGCCTCCTCGACCGACACCCCGATGACGACGCCCCCGGCCACGCCTGGGCCGACGAGAGAGCTGGGGACCGTGAGGGCGTCGCGCGAGCGCGCGCGGGAGAGGCGGCGCGCGATGGTGCGGCCGACGGCCTTGCCAAGGGAGATCTTGCCCGCGATCGTCTCCATCTGCGTGACCTGCTCCTCGCCCTCGTCGTGGGGCGCGGGGCTCGGCTCGGTGGCCGACGCGAACGAGTCCGCCGACCCGGCGTACTCCTGCGCCTGGTAGAACGCACCCGTCGAGGACACGTTGATGATGAGCGAGTTCTTGCGTGAGAGCTCGGGGAGGCCACTCGGGTTGTCCAGCGTGCCTGACGAGAGGTCTGCTGCCTGCGAAAGATGGAGGAAGAACGGGAGAGTGTCAGCGCATCGGTTTTGGTCGGCATGGTTCCAAGGGGGATGAGGAATGGACTGCAAGGCACGGGGAGGCGAGGCACAAGTGCGTGCTGCCCCTCGTGAGAAGGATGCTGAAGAAACCACCAAGTCACCAGGAAGGAAGGAGGATGCTCTACGGAACCTAGCCAACAGAACCCAATCTCCATTCGGGGAGAGAGGGGCCATGGGGACACGAGGACTCCGAGCAGGGCCACCCGATCAGAAGCCCACGGTGGACGCGTCATGCATCAAACGAGAACACCTAAAATCTCGCCGACCAATGTGCGAGCAAATAACGCCAACTGCGCAGTGCGAGAGACACAGTCTCTCTCGCATACCGCACAACTCGGTGGGCGATGCAGACTCACGGCAGCAGCTCACGAACTCTGATGTCATCAACGGCGAGCAAGACGCATCTGAGCGGCGCCTCCCACGGAACCCACTGGGCCGTCCGTGCCCTGAGTCGTGACCAAGCGGCCCGGAGAAGCCTCGAGTTTTAATCATCCGAGAAGCGCGGACGTTCTTTACCCGGCATATGCCGCACTTCTAGCAAGTCTCCAAACTTGGAAGGAAGACGAGGCCACGAGGCAAGCTTCGACAAGAAACGGGCCGCGAAAAGCTGGCCGTGGATGTGGCCACGAGAAAGCAAGAACAAGGGTTGTGCCACGTACGGACTCGTTCAGCCCTCCGGACTCCACTCACAGGGAGCCGGCACCGTCTCTACGCACACCCCAAACACCGGTGCTATTTGGGTTAACAGAATCCGCGCAACGCCCGTAAGAACGCCACCCTCCCAAGAGGCCACACAAATCACCGGATCGCGACTTGCGTCCGCGCGACGCGCTCGCGACCTCCCCGCGAAACAAAACACGAGCGGTCCAGGTCCGGCGCACGCCAGAAGGCAAAACTTAGATACACGACCGCAGATGCGGTGATGGGCAGAAGAACGGGTTAACGTAGCCGACGGCAATCTCGCGCGTTCGCATCGGGTTTCTCCCGCACGCACACACTGCACGTTCCACGAGAACCACCATCGTTCCGCGTTTGGGCACCCCTTTGCAGCGGACGGTTCGACGAAGAACAAGGGTTATCTCCCCGAACGGCCGCACGTCATCGGATGAGGACTAGAACACGGGGTAGGGCAAAGACAGAAGCCTCAAGGTTGGCGAAGCACGTCTCCTCCCCGTAGCCGACGACAAATTCTCCGGGAACTGGGCCTCCCAATGCGAGACCGGACAAACGCTCGCGCGACACGTTGCAAGACGGGCAGACGGTCCAGCATCGATGCTGCCACGCTTAACACAAAGCTCCCGAGTTGAACACTTGAAGAGAACGCTTCTGCGCCCGCCATGCCCTTGGGCAAGGAGCATGGAACCTCGTCGACCGCATACGACGACACGTCGACCATACGGGGACATTACCCCCGCGCATTCAGTCGCAGGGAAGGCACGGGAGGGACACGAGAGACGCGCTCGCCCACGACACGACGTTGCGCGGTGACGCCCGTCACGTAACGTCGCGTCGTGTGCGAATGCGTCCCTGCTGTGCGCCGGGCGTAGTGCGCGAACGCGCTGCATCGCTTGGCTTCCCCAACTATTTGTTCCCCGGGGCCAATACGCCGCAGTCGCTGGCCGGGACGTCGGGGCTAGAACGAGCTAGGGGGCGTGATTGGGGACGGGTACGGGATTGGCAGCCATTCCCACTCCGTAACTCACAGATTGTAAGCTCGGCATCGAGGACGCCTCCACGTTCCCGGCATAGCATAATGAAGGGGGAACGGGGCCCCGGGACGGGCCTGCCAGACAAGCCGTGGACAGAAACAAGACGCCGGAGAAGACGAGAAGCAAGGGAGAGGAAGAAGAGAAGAGAAGAGCGAGGACGAAGCAGGGCGGGTGCAGGACAAGAGACGCGACATACCTGGCCGAAGCGCGAGACGGAGATGCTCCCTCGTCTCCTGTCGCGGACGACCGTCGTGGACGACGGGTCGCGGACGCTCAAGGTGGGCGCGGGTGTCGAGCCGGTCGACGGTATTGAGGGTGGCTTGGAAGCCGTGCTGGGGCGAGAGCGCTCCTCCTCCGCCTGGGCACGTCGTGCGGTCTCTTCCTCGACGCGCTGGAAGATCTGTGATATGTGGCGGGTGAGCATAGGACCGAGCGGCGGCGTGCCGGAGCGGATGAGATGAGGAGTGTAGAGCAGAGACGGACCTGCTCGATAAGGTCATGGCGAGCGTCGGACGCGACGTCAACTTGCATGGGCTCGGGTTCTGGGGGCGCCGCGGGTTCGGTGCGGGATGGGGGTTCGTGCACGAAGCGGACGAGAGGGCTTGGTGCCCGCGCGGGTGGAAGTTCCGAAAGGGGAGCAGGTGTAGGTTCCGGGAGGGGTGAGGCGCACGGTGCGGGGAGCATGTCCACGGAGGGGACGACGTCTGTTGTACTGGACATGGTTGGATGCGGTTTGGGTAGGAGGAGGTGTCGGGGAGGAGAGGACACGAGGGCTTAGGAGGGGACGCGAGGAGGGCGTGAGAGGGAAGGGGGATATAAGTACAGGGCGATGATTGATGTTCTCGAAGCGGAAGCGGGCGAAGAGCATCATCCGGAGCGACGGCCACTTGCTGGCCATGATCCATCTGCCACCCCCGCACCCGTCGCGTCCTGCCGTGGCCAATCCTCCGTCAGCCGCGACGTGGGCCCCGCAACAGAGCACCTGCACCTGCACACGATGGTCGATCTGAGTTATGCACGTCCACTTCCTTTTCGACCGCTCCCTAGTCCAGAGCGCCACCGTCTCGGGTTGGGTCACAAATTGAACGATCGTGCGGAAACCCGCTACACTGCCGAGGCCATCACCGGTTGGCGCTCTCTCCCAAAACCGTCCAAATCGCGCCAACATCTCACGCGCCTTTTCTCACACCCGCCCCCCGGTCCCGGCCCTGTCACGTCCCCGTCACCCGCCCGCCAAGTCCCCTTCTTCCTCCTCCGACCCGCCGCCGTCCGCTCTTCGTCCCCCGCCAACACCTCTGATCACGCTGGCTCTTCACCTGACCCTGTGGGTGGCTCTCTCAATTTTATGGTTGCCAAACAAATCGGCCGACATGCCTCGATGTCAACGGCAAATAACTGAGGCTGGGAAGCCTCGTGGCGGGCAAGGAAAATTCGCTTCAGCTCAAGTTATTGAATCGAATGTACCAGCCCCACCAACATCCTGCGACATCTGTCCGAAGTTCTAGAAATACATATTTCGTTCACCCTAGGCAGACGTGAACACGCCAGAACAGCCGTCTTAGTCCAGGTTAACCCCTGGGTTTCTGACCGGCCTTGACCAGAAGGTGGACTCACGACAGCAGGACGCGCGAAGCCCAAAGCCTGTTCACGCGACCGTCGTCGCGGAAGGCAGATGTGGAACGAATAAGGAACCTCGAACGCTCGATGTTTGCGAGCCACGAGATCGTCCCGTTCCCACGCATAGAAAGCGTTTTCTAATGAACACAATACAACGACTAGTCGCTTGGATGCACACTAGAACACTGGAATAAGCTCCCTTCTAACCGGCTTCTAATCTCGGCAACTATGTAATCCCCGCGCTTCCCACCACCTCTGGGCCTCACAGCCTGTCCTCCTCCAAGCTCACGCCCACTACCCAGGCAACTGCCGGCAGCACAGCGAAGATGGGTGTCCTCGACTACCTCCCCCACCTTCTCTACAGCACCGCCCTCACCTCCATCGCCATGCACCACCTCCACCAGCGCAAGGCCGCCGCGGACGAGCGGTCCCACGTCGCCGCCCAGATCTCCATCCTCGAGGACCTCCGCGCCCGCCTCTCCGCGCACGAACCCATCTCGGAGCGCGAAATCGGACGGCTGTGGCACCTCGCGCGCTCACACGACGTCTGGGCCGCGCGCGCCGAGGCCGCAGCGGCCGACCCGACCGGTGCAGGCGAGGGTGCGAACGTGAAGAGCGTGCACATGCAGGCGCGGCCGGGCGAGGAGATCGGGTGGCGGGAGGTGCTGCTGGGAAGGCGGTTCGACAACCGGCGCACGGAGGAGCTCGATCGGAAGGACCTGGAGAGCGGTGAGTTCGCCTTCTGTGCTTCCGCGCCATGGCGCACGAGGAGCACCTCTCGGCACGGCGCTGATTCGTTGTCGCCGCGCGCAGTGGCGAGGGAGGTCCAGGCGGGTGTGGGCGAGGAATCGAGGTAGCCCGACTGTATGTGGACGTCGGTTCCGAGCGAGTATGCCCTCATCTGTCAAGGCTATGGATGGATCCCTCAAGTTCTCCGACGACACCCGGGCCAATACTTCGGTCAGGAGATGGCCGGCCTGGACGCAAGAAACAGAACCTCGTATCCATGTGCTGGACATTTTCTGTTCTGTGGAGGCTTCACATGAGGGCTGCGCTATAAGACGCTGTCCGTGCTTTCAGGGTTCATGTAGGTATGGTGCTTCCAAGTGTCCTTCTTTCATTACTGCTGGTCGTCAATCTAAGTGTATTGCTCGCTCGCATGCCCTGAATATGACCGGTTTTACTACCGTTAGGCTTTGAATTCAGGTCCTTGCAAGGAAACTGCCGTTCGGTCACCCGGTCACGGTGTACGCACACTGCACTTGCATTGGTCTTTCCACATCTTTCCCGAACCTCGAATTCAGATGCGACCTCCATGACAAGAAGTGCGCACTATCTCTCGCCTCCGGGCCTCTTCCAATTCGTCCGGGTCCATTCTCTCCGGATTCGGCCCTGCTTCTGCGAGTCCTGGTGTCCGCTGTACAGTCGTACCTGGGGTCATCTTTATCACGGACGGGGCCGCTGCCTTCTCAATATCTCGGCCTCCTTCCAGCTTCAATCACGAAGGCAGTGCGATCGCATCTGCTTTGAATTCCTTGTTCCTTCGCTCCTATATTTGCAGGACTTCGAACCGCCAGGCAAATAGCTCTGGAGTAGTGTGACCTCGAGCCTGACCATATGAACCAGAGTTCCCAATTCTTCGCTTGTGACAACCTCACGCGTGCGTCGATCGAGCTACTACCGTCCCGCCTTTCCCCGCGCTTGGCATGTGGGGCACCTTCTGTCTTCGCTCTGTCAGATCGAAGTTGAATGCCGCCAGGTGCCGCCGGGAGCGTCGGCCTATGATGCTTATACATATGATGACGATGATGATGCCTGCCTTAGCCGGGAGCTCGACGTGGCTTGAGAGCAGCTGAGAGCTTGATCAGCCCTTCTGCCAGTCCCTTGGGGAATTCGGATTACGGTATTTCGCGAGTGCATCATGATCAATGTTCGCTGGCCCAAATTTCTCCCACTATGTCGTTGTCCCGTGGTCAGATGTGGACAGCAAGAATGTACATCGTCACATGGCCGTGTTCAGAAGGTGTGGTCGTAGGGGAGAGGGGGGAAGTTCGTTGAAGCCGGTGTGGTGCCTCGGGTACGATACGGGAAGAGGAAGAAGTTTGTCTATGATCGTGCCGTCCTCCTGATATCCCATTGTGCTTTTTTCTTCTTCATGTGCCACACTTGCTCGACGTGCGTGCAGCGCAACAACTCCAGAGATGACCTACGAGGCGGAAAACTTGAAGGCACATTTCCGACGAGGACGGGAACATCGTTAGCCCTTCTTAGACGTTACTCACCATTTGGTGCCAGGACCTGCAGCTGGGACCTGTCGATCCCCATGTCCTGTACCCCACATGCATAATATAACTATAACATGGTTCTCGCACACAACCTTATAGCTAATCTGAGTTTGTTTGCGGCGTGCAGATTGCCCTGGGCACATCTGATGACTACCAAGAGCGTTAACTGTTGGTAGTATCCGCCTTGAACTCAAATTTGAGGTTTCGGCATCATACGTATTCTCTGGCTCAGCACGTGAAAATGCTCCTCGAAGAAAACACTTTTCGATCGCGCGTCGAGCATACTTACCCCAGTGATACCCCGGATTCTGTCACACCTCGATGGCAGGACGTCATGGCAGCGTACTTTTTACGGGGTCTCTCGGACCCGGAGGGACTTCGAGGGACTCCGACTGATGTCCGAGTGTTGTAGCAGAACTTACCCTACTTTGAAATGGTGAAAATAACTTGAAGGTGGTGTTTACTTTCCGTGCAATGCCCGGGTGCTGCTGGAATGCAGTGACTCTAAACGATGAGCGGACGTCGGACAATCGCCACTGCCACCTCTGCCCTCAGGTGGCGATCGACGCAGATCGTGCCTTCCGGCAACCTTCCGATGACGCTTTATGGTCGTGGGCACTTCGGAGGTACTTCGAAGCTTTAGTACTTCAGTACAAGACTAGATATTCACAGTAAATGTTCAAAGCCGACTGGGCGCAAGTCATTGAATGTATGACAAATACAAGGAGGGTAGTATGGCACTCTTCTGTGCTCTCTCGTCGCCACCCTCGGGGGCAGTAGTTAATGATCGATTTCAGGCGGCCCGTGATGACATAACTATGTAGACCTTTTGAGACATATTATCGTCCATTCTCTTGAAGAAGGTGCGGGCTAGGCTCACCGGTTCAGTATTCTACGAGAAGGTTCAAGACTATCATACCGAGTTGCAACATCGTGGACTCGGACCTCATTGTTGGCCCCGAGCCTAGGCCCAATCCTGCAATGGTCGACGACGAGGGGTGTCGAGATTAATATTGAGTAATGAAGGCGGCGAACTTCATACTACTGATGTGTTGAACAGGGGCAAGTACTGATACATGTCGTTGAAAAGGTTCTGAATGCCAGCGTAAGACTGTTGGCTTGCCGACGATAAGGTGAGTTACAGCATACACAGAGCAAGTATAGCAATGCTTCCTGACAAGACTCCAAAGTTGACTCCATGAAATGTCCCTCCAATTACACCCGATGCGCACCACGCCTCCCCGACTGCAGCGCATACAAGAACGCGTCCAGCTCGTCCCCGCGCCGCCTCGCGTTCGTCAAGTTCTCGGGCAAGTCAAGGTCCGGAAACAGCCTGTCCAGCACCAGCCCGAGCATATGCAGCGGCACCTTCGGGCGCAAGTGGTGTATCACGAGCAGCTCGAGCCCGTGCGCGAGCACCGGCACCTCCGCGAGCGGGGGCACAGAGCCGAGGTCGACATAGGGCAGCGTCAGGCGGCGGAGCTGCGGGTGCCCCTGCGCGAACGCGATGAGAGTGGGGACGGTGGGGATCGTGCCGTCGCCCCACGCGACGCTGATCTTGTTCTCGTCCATGCGTTCGAGCGTGCGCTTCACGTACGTCCACTCGAAGCCCGCGAGGCGCGGCCAGCGGTCCGCGAGCGCGTGCAGGTCCGCGTCGGCGAGCGCGACGTAGATGTCCGTGCGGAACGCGAGGCGGCGCAGGTCGGGTAGGCGGTGCAGGGGCGCGAGGAGATCCGCCGCGCGCGGGATGAGGTCCGAGTCGGAGACGTTGCCGTTCTCGAGCGCGAGGGAGAGGCGGTGGAGGGTGGGGGGGATCTTGGAGTAGACGGAGTCCAGCTCGCGCCGCCGGTCATCGGCGCTGAGGTCGTCGACGATGTCCTGAGAGATGGTGATGGAGAGCGACTCGAGGTCGGGCGGGGCGGTGGCCTCGAGGAAGGCGGAGATGTCGGACAGCTTGCCCGAGAGGCTGAGTTCGCGGAGCTCGGCGAAGCCGCCGCTCAGACTGGGCTTGGGTTGTTCCTCAGACTCAGACTCACCGAAGTCGATGTTTTGTATGTGCAGGTCCAGCGACCGGAGGTGTGGGAATGTTGTGAGGGGTTGTATGATTTCGGGCGTCAGGGCGAGCTTGTGGACGACCTTGAGAGTGTGTAATTGCGTGCATGTCCAAAACTCTATGGTTCGCGGGGCCTCATCTTTGCCCGATTGCAGGTCGATCGAGAGAGACTGAACACTGTGAAAGACGGGCTGCAGCTCCAGTAAAATCAGGTCGGACGACTCGGGTGGGGACTTTTCCAAAGCACGCATGCTTAGCTGGAAATGTTGGAGAGTCGGAGACATCAGCATTATCTTGGCTGGGCCGGACACGTAGCTGCTGATGTGGAAGTTCATGAGTCGCTTCAATCGAGGACACAGCGGGCCGCGAGGGCACCATCGCCCCAGAATGATCCATGTAGAGTTGTCCCAGTTGGAATCGCTGGTCACACGTAGCTCGTGAACCCGTATTGCGATAGAGCGAAAGCGATCCCACTCTTCCTGGGTGAGATCCCGGTTGAACGTCTATCGTCATTCGATCGGATGAGCATTATCGGGCGGCCATGCACCTGGCACTGCTTACGTAGTAATCTTCGTTTGAGGTCGAGCCTTTCGCGGACTTAACGTAGGATGGAAGGACAGCGATGAGGTGTACGATGTCGTCGATAGCTCTCCATAGGACATCGAGGGCGGGCTCAGAGAGAGCGCGACACACGAGGGCTGCACGCGCAAGCGTTTTCTGAGCCCAACGTCGCCGTTCTCTCTCCCACGGCAGAGCATCCTCGTTAAGATAAGGACCGGGCGACAAGTGGGCAAACACCGCTTCCGCCACTTCACGACGGAGCAGTAGCTCACTGGCAAGTCGCATCTATAATGACTTGATCAGTTATGCTCTAATCGACTACGGTTAACTCACAAGAAGAGCAAGAATTGGAAGTCAGATGGTGGGGGTAGTGGTGAAAGGAGATTGCGCGCCCGAGGCTACGAACTTCGCGACCGTCAGGGCGCTTATCAGTATACAAAATACAATGACGCTAGAACGACACAAGTCCTCTCTCATAGGACTTCCTTCATTAAAGAGCGGGGTTCTGGCAGCGGCTTCCAAATATCTCGATATCGAGCGCAGGTGCATACGAGTTTTCAGCATCGATTGACTCTTCCAGTGTGTTCCCTCTGTGGATGATGCAGACGATCAGCCCCAGAGAGGCTTGCATCCACATCAGGATGGAGGATTAAGATGATCACGGAGAGGTTTGCAAGTACTTGATGTGCAGTTCTAAGGAGTGGGCTTGTAGGCGCTTGCCATGGAGAAGTTGCGAAAAGCATACAGTGGCAGATCCTCCTCTGGCTTGGCACCGTCGTTGCGCACCAATGCATACAGCATTAATCGTGGAGCTCCCCATCCCCTCCCTATGCCCGCAGAGCGGCCAGCGAATAGTCGACGACACGAAGAGGGAACAAGGCCGCCTGTCCCCAAAACGGAAGACAAGGATGACAGCGCGGGCGGCAGGCTCCGCGTGGCGCCCATAGAACAATGGGTCGCAATCTCCCCCCTTCTTCCCATCCATCCTCCCTGCCTCCCCCTCGTCGCCGCCCTCCTCACAACGCTCCTCGCGCAGTGCGCTTTGGGTGTTGCGCTTCATGATCAAAAGAATGGCCTCCAAACTACACATCGGACACCACAGGGTGATCGACTCGTCCGACTCCTCTTCCGCCGCCTCCTCGTCCTACACTTCCGCCCAAACCCTCTCCACCCTCTCGCTCGAGCACCGCGCGTCCATATCAACCGAGCGCACTTCGTTGCACGAATGGGTCAAGACACAGAACGAGGTACTTCAGCAGGCGCAGCGGCCAATGCAGACGGAGGAGGCCGCCCTCCAGGTACGGAGGACCAAGGGGTCCTACCGTCTCACAGATTTTATCATCCAGCGGACTCTTGGGACCGGTAGCTTCGGAAGAGTTCATCTTGGTGAGTTTTTCTTACTTGGTGTTGACATTCTAGACTACTTTCCCGTTCCCCCCTCTGTCGTCCTGTCCCTCTCATCTGGGTCAATATGACTTTCGCGAGGTTGTGGCGATGGGCCTGCTCCGTGTATCTGCGAGCATTACTCCCCCTCTTCTCTCGGAGCTTCTGAGCATCTTGTGGGCTCCCTTGTTCTCCCCTCTCCCACGCGCGACCACTGTCTACCGATCACAAGAACGTATTCAATATGTATTGTTGCGTTACCCGTGGTTCGCGCGGCGTGGACATCTTAGTCTACGTTGGCTCCGATGGGGGTCCGGTCGGGGTCTCTTAGTGCCTCGAGAGATGACAGCTCTGTCCGTTTACGTGGTTCGATGCACCACCCTACCTTCGCCTGCCGGCTGTAACTGACATCTGCCTATCTTCGTGGGATGGTTTGATTGCCTGTGAACGTTCCTCGCGATGGCGGCGGGCATGCGCGCCACCCTCGCGGGAACACCCCCCTCACGTTCGAAGCACCGAGTTTCCCTCGCGGCGCGTTTCGACCACTGACATCGCTTGCAGTTCGCAGCAAGCACAACCTGCGTTTCTACGCAATAAAAGTCCTTGGGAAGGAGAAGATCGTGCGCATGAAGCAGGAGTCGCACACACGCAACGAACAGTTGATCCTGCAGGCGGTGCAACATCCGTTCATCATCAACCTGTGGGGCACGTTCCAGGATACTGCGAATCTCTATATGGTCATGGACTTCGTACCCGGCGGGGAACTCTTCACATTACTCCGGAGATCAAATGTGAGCTATTTCCCCCACTCGCGCGCATGGTGCCCGTTTCCTCATATTCAATTTCAGCGCTTCCCGGATCCCGTCGCCAAATTCTATGCAGCCGAGGTCGCCCTCGCGCTCAACTACCTCCACTCAAAAGACATCATCTATCGAGATCTCAAACCCGAAAACATCCTCCTCAACTACGACGGCCACATCAGGATCGCAGATTTTGGCTTTGCGAAGCACTGCACGACGACGGTCTGGACGCTGTGCGGCACCCCTGACTACCTCGCGCCCGAGGTAAGCTCCCATGGCGACATCCTCGCATCTGCATTCGCTCCCCGCTTACCCCGTCCTTCCGCAGATCATCGGGAATGTGCGGTACAACAAGAGCGTGGACTGGTATGCGCTCGGGGTGCTCATCTTCGAGATGCTCTCGGGGCTGCCGCCGTTCCACGAGCCGGATATTTCGCCAGTCGTGCTGTACGAGAAGATTGCGCAGGGCCCAGCGTGCATCAAATGGCCAGCGTTCAACACGAACGCGACAGACCTGATCCTCAAGTTCATGGAGCGCGACCCGTCGAAGCGGTTCGGGAACCTCGCGCACGGCGCGGGCGACGTCTTCGCGCACCCGTGGTTCGCGGAGGTCGACTGGAAGAAGCTGCTGAACAGGGAGATCACGGCGCCGTATCTCCCCAAGATCGCGAACGATGGCGATGCCAGCGCGTGAGTTGAGCTCCATCTGTCTATTTCTGCGACTGCCGTCGTCGCTCGGGTGCTGACTGTATGTGCGTCACGGATGCAGCTTCGAACGGTACCCGGAAGACAGCGCCTCAGCGCGGTATGGGGAGACTACCGTAGATCCCTACGGGGACCGCTTCCCGGACTTTGAGTATACAAGCTCATGACCTTGGCTGCTGCACAAGCCATCGGACGCTCTAGCTATTCTCTGTGCATATTTGAATTCTTCGGGCCGGGCTGTGTGCTGTGTGCACAGTCGTCCATGGACTCGGGTTCTGTATATATATGTTGTAGCTGTCGTTGTCGTCACCGTCATCGTCTTTGCTCATCACTGCCGTGAGCCCTAGTACATATCCGCGTCCCCATGTGTTGTTCAATGTAGTCCCACCTGCATGCGCGATGGATGCCATATCCTCTCGATCCGGAATCGCCTCTGTGCTTGTTATGTTCCAATGGGTGCTATTTATCCTTCTAGTGGGGACGCAAGGATTTATGCCATGTCAACTGCTGTTCGGCACGTCGGTCTTGGCATTGTGGCTGTGCATCGCATCGGCGTTGATTGACGGATGCGGCAAGCTTCCCAAACAAGGGTCAACAACATTCGCACGGTTGTGGCCAGCTGCTGTATACGTCATGATTAAAGCTGGGGCTAACCGTCTTCCAACCACACGCGGCGCGTCAACGCCATCCTCTGTATGTTCATCTTGCTCTCCGATTACCAAATAATGGTCCTTATGGCTCCAGGATCAGTCGTCCGTCGTACCATACCGCGACGCCGTTGTCAGCCAGCATCAATTCAATTGCAATCCCAAACTCGGGATCACCATATCCACTGAGCTTGCTTCAAACGCCTTGCCAAGGTATTTTGGTCCATCAACTAGGATCATGTAGTACCAAACTGAAAGGACACTTTGAAGCATAATGCCGCCTCAAACCAAGGCGCTGCTTTGCCAAGAAATTCTTTTCGAGATATTCGGATACCTTTCGCCAGGGAGTCCAGATCCTCAGGCTTTCCCGAGGGACAGAGCTGTCAGGCGGGAAGCGCAACGCTCATTAGCACGGCTCGCTCGCGTCTGCAGCGCGTTCTCTGTACCCGCATTGAACGTGCTTTGGAGGGTTACCGATGATCTGATCCATCTGCTGGCCATCCTGCCGTCCTTCAAACTGGTTCGACACAAGACTTATGTGAGCCATATTTTCTAGATCAGTGCAATTGAAGTCATAATGACCTGTTTGATAGGCCCTTACCCGAAACCCCACCGATGCTGAATGGGAGCATTTCCTCGAACACGCGCAGCGTGTCCGAGAACTCCACACGGACACCAAGAAAACCATTTCTCCCTCCGTCTGGACCTTCCTGAGCAGGCGACTTCCACAAGGACAGGGGCTGCTCCCTCGTCTGAATCGCCTAGACGCCTTTGACGTCGCTTCTTCGGAGCATGGCCGCATCTTCCTTCTCTCACCGACGATCCGGCACCTCACCATGAACTGGCACCTCTCTCAGTTGGACGAAGGTCATCTCATCACCCACTCCGCAATCGAAATTGCCCAGCAAATGACAATTCCCTACCTTGAGAGCTTGCGAGTGGCGCGCATGGACAGCTTCAACGGCGCCACCGTCGAGCTGTTCCCTTACGCAAGACTCGGCCACCTTCACACATTGGAGATAGCCCACATGATTTGCGTCGACCGCTTACTACTGAACGCTCTGCTAGAATTTCCACGCCTCCGAAAAATGACGCTGGCCATCGGCAAGCTCGAACTCGGGCCCAAACCCCAACTCAGCCCAGGCTTCCACGGGCTGCGGGACCTTCGTCTAATCTCGCGCCCGCGTGGTCTCAGCGAGTTCCTCCAGCTCACCAATCCGCAACAGCTCGAGTCCCTTGCGCTCCAAATTAGCGACTGGTTCCGCGACGCGGACGAGAACGTGCCCTTCGTCACCGCCGCGCTCTCCAAGATCACGCCCTCGGTCCGGCGGCTCGAGCTGCGCATCGAGGACACAATCTTCGCGGAGCTCCCGCGCTTCACGGACCTGCTCGCGCCCGCGCTCCCGCTCGAGCACCTCACGCACGTCGCGGTGCGGCTCGACCGGCTCGCGTACGACCTCCCGATCGACAACTTCGAGCTGCTGCGCCTCGCGCAGGTGTGGCCGCGTCTGCGCGAGTTCGCGTTCGACGTCGTGCGTGTCGAGGAGGACGCGGACCCGCTCGACTGCTACGACCTCCCCGCGCTCGACGCGCTCGTCCGCTTCGCGCAGGCTCACCCGCACCTCGTCCGCCTCACGTTCCCGTACGTCCACCTGCCGTTCCCCGGGAACCCGTATAAGAGCGTCGCAGCGGAGCTCGACGCCGTGCCGCTCCTCAACCACGGCCTGCAGGTGCTGCGGGTGTCGATCGTCGAGAGTGCGGGCGTGCCGGTGCTGCGCAGGCTCGCGATGGCGCTGGACCGCCTGTTTCCGAACCTCGACCTGTCGGACGTGGGGTACGAGGACCACATCGCGGTCGAGTATTACGAGCACTGGTGCGATGTGGAGCAACTGCTGGCGACATTGCAGGCGGGGAGGATCGGGAACCACCGGACGCCGCCCCTCGGCTCCGGCTCGCCTTAGAAGATATGAGTGTAGTGTGTTGTTCTTTCTTCTCTGTCTTTGTCGACTACGCTAACACTTGTTGTCTCGGTCTCCTACGCAGCTGCTCAACTCCTGCCCATTCGCGTCGTGTAACCCATGCCCATCAAAAGCAAATATATATTCTTCGTAGATGAGTGGGAGGTTGCGTGGCAGATAGCCACTCAGGTCCGTCACCTAGTTTGGCTGGGGGGTGGCGGACGGCGAGACTCGAATGCTACCCATACGATTATATTAGGGAAACATCGGGGATTACAAGGCGCCTACAATACGTTCAAAATATGGGATTATTACGATTACAACACGACATGCATCGTAAAAGTCGTACATTCTATCGAGAGCCATTCGCACTCAGGCTCCGCGAACAGCGAGCATAGGCTGCAGGCTTCCGCGAGAAACGCGCCTGACGTCGACAAGGATCACGTCCTCGAAGGCCACCCGTCGACCGCTGGGCGACCTGAGGGGCCTGCCGGCCTCTTCGAGCGCATCCTGCGCCAACGCTGAGCACGGACAAAATTTGCGGATGGAGGAGCAGTACAGGACGAGCACTCACCAAAAGGCGCCTGAGCTCCTCCGCGATCGACTGGGCCAGCTGACCGCGCATGATGGGCCGGCCGTACCGCTGCAGGTTGTACTGTCTTGGCTTGTAGTATTCCGCCACCGAACCCTCGTCCTGGAGCTGTGTGTGCACACGGGGTCAGCGGTTGAAAATGCTGTGATGGGTGATCGCGACGCGCACATTGAAGCGGATGGTCGCCTTCTCCTGCGTCGCCAGCTCCCCGCTGTACGCCGGCACCTCGAGGTCGGGAACACGCCCACTTTCGGCCGCGGTCATGGGGACGTTGAAGATGACGAGACATTCGTCGACTGGGATCGCGCCCCTGCGGTACGGGATCTGGGGAAGGGGCTGCAGGGGCGCGGTGGAGGGGCTAGAGGACGGTCCGGGAACCTGAGGGGCACATTTGTGTGAACGACAGCCTGAGGGAGAGAGCATGACCGAAGGCGGAGCTTACGTGGTTCCGAGCAGAGGATCCGTTCGAAGACGCGCGCAGCCAGGTGCCGTTGGAATGTTTCACGTAGCATGGATGCTGGTTATTCGGGAGGTATGCCGTGCTTCCTGCGGGGACGGTGTGGCCGGTCTGTAGTGTCCTGGTCAGGCTTCGTTTGCGAACTGTATGGAGCAATACCATTACCTGCAGGTACGCATTGGTCATGCCGCTGGTCGTCCAGTTACACCACCTTCCATCTGCGCATTTCAGGAGGACCCTCTCCGATGGGGAGACAATTAGGCTGTTAGTGGGCAGCTGCCCGAGAAGCTAAAAGGTGGCAGTTAGACACTGTATTATTCGCTCTCGAAAAGGGTACGCCTACCTGAGTTTCAGTGAGTACGGATGAGTTCATGTCTGCAGGATAATGTAAAGCGTCCAAGAAGAGTGCAGATGGCTGGTATGGTGCGTTTCTCCACTGGCTGGGCTATGGAATGCATCTTCGACGCGGCGGGTCTTAAAAAGCACCACTCACCGCGAACGATATCCATCTCCCCCCTACCACGGTGTTGTCGCCAGACCGGAAGGGAGGTGTGCTCACCTGCTCGATGTCGAGGAAACCCCGCCTTTCTAGAGAAGAGATCTGCGAGAGCGGCATAGGCTCTAGTTGGTGCGTGGCGGAAAGGAGGGGGCGTCGTGAAGACCGACCTCGGTAGCACTCACTGGGCGCACTTAGTTAACGCAGCAGTGCGCGGATGACGTTTCGAGGACCCGATATCTGCGACGAGCCACGACGATGGGACGGATTGGGTACTTGTAGACAGACATCATAGCGGCGTTCTCAGTTCGAATGGATGTGCATGTCCTTCATTGGTGAATGGAGCACGCCTATGAGCATTGGACAGGTCGATTGGAATGTGATGCGGGTACGTCGCGGCACTGTCTGTCTGTAGAAGGGGCACGCTGCATTCATGCGCATACTTAAGCAATCCAACTACCGTTGATCTTTGCCTCGTGTGCTTGGAGCATCCTGTTGAAAACCCGTTGAACGGAGAATATCGAGCCTTCGTTAACCGAAACAGATGAAACTTTAGAGGTCGCCCTGCTCTATCGCGCCATCCGATTGTGTCAGTATCGTCGTGTACCGCTCACTGGAATATCCACTTGCCGGCCGGTCTCAGTACCGGTGGGCTGTGCTTTGAAACGTTTCGAGCTTGCAGATGCGAGAAGATGTAGTGTGTTGAAAGGCAGAGACAGCATTGAAAGGACCATCCGACACGCAGGTTTCGAGAGTTTCTGAAGAAGCTGGGGTGCTATGCCACATCCACCAACGAATGTTGCGCACGATAAGAAACTCCGCAATTGTCCAGGACTCCATAATTGTCCAGTTCAGTGTCGCTTTGTTGAAAACATGGGCTCACGCAGCCTGAAGACGAAACGGATGGGAACCTGGACAACCCGCGGGAAAGACACAACGTTAGCGCATTATTTTTCTAGGAAGAAAGAGCTGAAGATTTTTATGGGCGATATGAGATGAGATGCAAAGAAGAAATAGACAGGTAGTATGGGAAAAATGTGGATGAGGTGATCCACGAGCTGCTTACTGCAATTCGCTGCGGGCTAGGAGGTCGCGTGTGCTGTATGTGTACTGAGGTAGAAAATATGCAGGACCTCCTCGGTTTGATGGATTTGGAGTAAGGAGCCAGGTGCAGGGTGAACTTGGTGAGGCCACGTCGTAGGAGGATCGGGGAATGGTCATTCGCCTCGAAGTGCTGCCAGCTGGGCGTCAGTTGATAACGTCGCCTGAGCGCCTCACTTGACTGTTGGACTGGGAGGAGAGGCTGGGGAACGTCGTCCCGTCTGTTTTCGCCCTCGTCATAGCAAAGAGTAGGAGGAGGCGATTCCAGGCTGCCAGCTTGGCCGGGGCGTAGTGGTGGTCGCCCGGAGTCAAACAGATTCCCTGTGCCACGTGGAGGCGCCCGGAGTAGCACTGGCGCCGAGCCTGAGCCTCACTGAGGTACAGTCGTTTTCGAAATTGATGTCCACGCGCGCCTCGGCGCGAAAAAAAGCGGAAAAAGCGAAAATTCACGCGGTATGAATCGGGGCCAAGGCAGGGATCCTAGACCATTTTATTCTGTACGTAGGATCCCCGTGGGCAATTATTATGCGCTATATAGCAAGACAAGGGAGAAATAAGTTGTACACCGCATCAACAGCGATCGTCGTCATCCAGCATGCACTCAGCCTCATTCACAGAGAAAGAGTTGACCCACGGGGTGGGATCAGTCGAGTGACCACCTGAATCAGCTTTCGTGGCCATTTCTGATTTTTAAGGCTTGATTTTGAGGCTCTGAGGAGTCTGGATGGTACCAGACACGATTGCCTCCTCGATGCCCTTCCAGCGTCTATTCTGCTAGGAGGTCAACAGGATGAATTCCACTCACCCGTCAACCTCTGGGGCCCGAATGAAGTCTTCTATAAAGGATTACACACAGGAGATATCAAATGGGCCGGAACGAACCAAAAATCGTCCGGAATCGTGTTGAACCGAGGCAGGGACATGATTTCCACTTCCGATGACAATTACTCGCTTTCCCTAAGGGAAACTTGGTCCATACTTCTAATTCAACTTCAGCTGTACTCCCAGACATAGTTCGAAGCCAACGCCTCCATTTTGGAGGCCATACATGGAGTGGAATCTGTGGTTGCGAATTTTCTCATTTTTCGATTTTTTTTTTCATGCTGAGACATGCATGGACATCAATTTCGAAAACAACTGTAGTACCTCTGGCATACCACAGTATAATGGGCGGCCTGCCACCGGTAGGTCCAAAGAGACAAAACCCGGCTATATGCAAAGTATGAAGGTCGAGTACAGCAAGAGGGCAGCAAGACCAGCCCAGATACCTGCTTTTATTCATCAAAGAGAAGCAAAATGTATTGTTAGCAGCTACTAATCCAATGTAACCAGATTACGGAGTCAAGACTAGGGTAATAGGGGCTGTTACACACAGATGGAGAACACTCAGCCTACATAGCCATGTATCTGATGGTTCATGCACTCCCTTCTCAGCTACGTAGTAGCAGAATTGACAGTGAAGCGGCTATGCAAATACATAGATTGTAGTGTAAGTGCCCCACCTGGGTGACAACTATGTTGTGGATAATGACTATTATCCAGGGTCTATGCAGTGACACTCATGTGCCACCCCTCTCTCTATTCAACAAAGGACTCTTTGTCTCATGCAAGTATATAGTCATGGGGTGCTACATCCCGAGCTCTTGTCCTCTCATCCATAGGGGCTCATACTCAGCATCAAGCTTTCCTTTTTCACCCGCCCTTCTGCTATCCCTTCTTAGTTCATTTCTTAGCTACGTCTTATGTAGTTAGTACATTCACCTTCCACTGGCTTGAGCTCCACCTACTGGTCGCATAAGAGAGTGGTGGCGATGCAGTCTTGGTGGTCCCACACAGGTCCTGCAGTGTGCATCCAATACCATCACCTTCCACCCTGCCCGAGTATAGCATGCATAGATGTGAATATATGCCTACATATCAATATACACCCAATTGTAAGCTTTCTGGAGTTATAGATGGTTTCAATCTGTTCCGCCTCATCACTAAGCACTACCTACTCACTTGCTCCTCTTGCTCCTGAAAGTCACATGGTAAATTAGAAGACATGACATTCAATACACTGTATCCCAATTTAACTTACCTATTTGTCCACCTGGAGCTGTCACAGCCAATCAACTGTGCCACCAAACAAACAAGGAAACAGCTCACTGAGGGGCCACACAGAGGGGTGGGACAGAAGATAAGGTATAAGAAGATAGATTTGCCTAGACTAGAAGGCACAGGGAGGCAGGGGCTGTTAGGCTGCCTACAGTGGAAGAGGAGGGAAGGAACAGAAGACAGAGTCTGAGGTTCCCTGGCCCCACAACACAGCCCTTATATACTACCATGGATTTAGGGCAGGCCTGAAAACCGGTCTGCAGGTGATGGGAGCCTATCTACAGAGTCTATCTACAAGATAAGATAAGAAAGAGATAAGAGAGCAATAAGATACCATGTCAAGATAAGATGGAGGCCCAAAGCAGAACAACCCTGTACTAGGGTTTGATGACCAATCCTGGCAAGTGCTGGGACTGCCAAATGTGATGTGAAAAACGGTGACACTGACCATAAGAACCTCACATACTAGACAAAGTACCAAGACCTCACCAGACAACAAGCCTAATAGGCACTTTTCCTCTCCCAATTTGACCTCTACCTGCAGCACGTGCCAGAAACCCAGATGCTTCAATCTGATGCCCTCTCCTGCCAACCAGACCTCTGCCCAAAGGACAACCAAGACAACCAGGCACAAATAGTGCTACCAGACAACCTCTTTGTCTGAATCATCGACACAGCACTCATGACCCAGCTACAAGCCACAATGGCAGCCAACACCTTTGGACAAAAGCTTTGGGATGCTATTCAAAACAAGGGCCACCTCCCTGCCTGACTAGACCTCACAGATCTGTGACAGGAAGGAGACCTCCTTTTCTACAAGAACAGATGCTTTGTACCTGATGATGAATAATTACAGCAGGACTTGCTCCAGCAGCATCATGATGCCCCCCCCACTGGACACCCTAGTGAGATGAAGACCTACAAACTACTCAGATGATCCTATTGGTGGCCAGGCATGTGGGCCATGGTCCAAAAATATTGTGCAAGATGCTCCACATGCCAACAGAACAAAGTCAACATACACTCCACAACCTCACCACTCATGCCAATACCCACCAAAGGATGCACCTACCCCTTCCAGCAGGCCTCCATTGACTACATCACTGGACTTCCCCTCTGTCATGAACAGCCCACTCAGTGCCTACCCCAGTGTCTCACTTTCCCTTTTTAGACAGTTTGCCTCCCATGTCATCCTTATTGTTCTCCATTGTTTAGCAAACCCATCCCTTGTTCTCGAAGTACAATAACTC
>JAKLMY010000247.1:0-44311 GCA_022814645.1 Ganoderma meredithae | reverse complement strand
GAGTCCGAGCCAAACCAGGTGCGTCGCAGCTCCAGGTCTTCCCTCACATTCACCACGACATGCACTCAGCATTTGCTTGCTGCTGAGCAGGACGTCATGTGGGGCATTCTGCAGCGTTTTTGTGGCATTCAAGACGTCGTAATGCTCGCCCAAGAGGTGTTGCAAGGACCTGCAAACACGCTCCTGGTGCACCAATGGGCGGCGAGGGCGTTCAGCATGTTCCTGTGGTGGTTGCACCCCACTGAGGTCGGTGCCGTCTCTGTCTGTCCATCTGCGTCGTGTCCTTGTCCAGTCCCATTTTTGTTCATGTTTCTGGCGCACTGACGGACGACAGTCTCCTTCCTAAACTCTTCACATTTGACCATTTCTGACTCGCTGTTCATGCACTGTCTACACCCAGGCCCCAGACCGCTACGAGATCAAGAACCCCGACCCAGTCTACAACATCGGCCACGGCCTCCCACTCCCAAGGCACGTCACGTTCGCCGACCACAGCGCCAGTGCATCCGGCGAGTCGGGCGTAGTAGACCTCCCCGACCGCACGCTCCTCCGCGTCCACGCTGCGCTCGCCGAGGTGCTCCACCGGAGCGGGGCGCGGAACACCTTCATGAGGCTGCGAAAATTCAAACTTGAACTTGGAGACTGTCCTTCGCATCCTTGGAGTCGGAGTCGCCGCGGGTCGGACGCCGAAGAATCTTCGCATCCCTACTCGGCGTCGGCGGGCGGTGCGTTCTGGAGGTCGGTCGTCGAGTATGAAGGGCCGGAGATGTGCGCGGAGGCCGAGCTAAGGGAGGCCGTCCGGGCGCTGGCACTAGGCAGTTCGGCTGGCGCGGTATCTCGTCAGGGTGGAGGCCAGTAAATTGGCTGTGGAGACCCGGGCAACGTTTGAAATAGTCGCTATAGAGAGTAGTGGTGCAGAGTCATTGCTATCCCGTCGGATACCAATGAACGTTAACTCCGCCTGAACATGCCCCTGTCACTACACATACAAGTACGAGTGATCGTCAGAGTCCTTACCCGGGTCCTCGAGCTCGTCGCCGAATGCAGGCAGGTATTCTGACTGCCACATCTGGCTCTGATGCCAATGGGCGTTCCTACCTCGGGCGTGCTGGACCAGTTCATCTCGCAGGCTCAGCTCGTCTCGTCGCGACACTTCGTTATGACTACATACTTACCTTCGGGATCCTGAAACGGCAGTGACTCCCGCAGAAGAATGGCGTCGCGTTCGTTCTTCCGCCAGCTGCCGTCACGGTGGTGCGCGAGTCAAATGACTGACTTGCCGTATGGCATTACCATTGCGTACTACTAAGCACTCCTGCCCAACGCGCAGCTATGCAACTGCCGTGTGGAGCCCCACTGCGCTGCACCACGTGTGTACGTTATTAGGCGTCGAGTGTCGCGCGTGAGGGTCACCTCAGAGCTCCTCAGAGTCGCTTCACGCCTGGGCGCTGTCAGTAAGACCGGCCGGCAGATCCGCATGCAGCGCGCGATCCGGGCGTGTCTGAGGATAGCGAAGGTAGTAGCTATGAGGATGATGGGGGTAGTGAAGACGAGGATGGCGGTAGCGATGAGGACGATCCATACTTTTACTAGACATCTTGAACGCCTCGTTAGAGAGGTGGTTGTTTTCGGTTAGAGTCGGGAGAGTGATGAAAGTCGCTGCGTGTAGCACTTCGGTAACGACCACTCCGATCTCATGGCATAATGGACATGGGGACGCTATCCTCGACCTGCTTGTATTTGTAACAGGAAGCATATCGATTCAATAACGTAATGCAAGCGATAACAGGCAGCCAAAGCTCGGGATTGGTATCTGACCTAGGAGTCCGCGACTGGATTGGACGATGCGTGAAAAGTCAGAAAAATAAGAATCAGAAATCACGTTGTGCACCCACAGTTATACGATCGTCAGAGTTGTGCTGCATCATCCTACACCGCTTCTTACGAGCAAACTTCACGGAAGATCATCATTACAGGATCCTCAAGTCCACCTGTCTCATCAGCCACTCCCACTCCTCGCACCCAAAATCATCCACTGTCCGGTTGTACACCCACGAGAGCGGCCAGCTCTCGCTGTACCCGACCCGCTCTCCCGTTTGGGGGTCGCGCCCGACCCAGCGCAGGTCTTCGTAGACCCCAACGAGCTCCGCGCACGGTGGGGGGTGGTCGAAGAGCGCGCGGCGCAGCTCGTCCCCCTCTGGGTAGAACGTGTTGATCGAGACGTGCACAAACCGCGCAGCCCGCGGAACTGTGTGCACCAATGTCAATCAGCTTTACATTGAAGCACATCCACTGGCAGAAGCAAGCCGGAGTGGACTCGGGATGAACATCGACGCACAAACTGGACCCACGCATCCCCTACGTCCTCCGCCGTCGCCGTCGCCGGCGTCCGGAACTGCACGGTGACCCAGAGCGAGAGCGCGGTGAGCCCAGGGGGGACGCACTCGCCCAGGCGCAGGAGGATGTCGGGCATGCGCGCGCCCGCTGCGAGACCGAGTTCGCCGACCGCGCTGTCGCTCAGCTCGAGGCCGAGCACGCGGAGGCGCGGCAGCGCGGGCAGGACCTGCAGGATGGGCGCGATGCCGCCGAAGCGGCTCTCGTCCCAGTGGTAGCCCAGGTTGAGCCGCTCGAGCTGCAGCTTTGGGCGCAGGAACACCGCGACAGTGAACACCACAGCCGAGGGCACGGGCTGGTAGCACAACTGGAGCGACGTGAGGCACGGGACCGCGGAGGCGTGTGCGCAGAGGGCCGCGGTGAGCGAGTCTTGGTGGGCGAGACCTGCGAGGAGGGTGAGCGACCGGAGCTGGGCGCAGTGGGTAAAGACTGTTTCGAGGGGGCCTACACGGCCGGTCAGGCTGAGGGTGAGGTCGACGAGGGTGGTGAGGTGCTGCACAGTGAGCTTCTTGAGGACCTTTCCGAATATGCCGAGTGAGCGCAGTGATGACGATGAAGCGGCTGCGCCGGTGATCGTTTGCGCCATGTGAGCGATGCGAGCGTCCTTCTTGTCAAAAGGTTGGTAGCGATCGCCATATCGGTTGAGGAACGAGAGGGATTTCAGACGTCCGAACGCGAGCACTGGGGTGTAGTCCATGGGCTCTGCGCTACAGCGGATCGATTTGGAATGATAGCGGCCAATGCAGTGAGTGAGTATTGCGGAAGCTAGCATACTGGTGGTGGACTTACGGAAGCATTATGTCCTCCAAAGTCTCGCGCAAGGTGGTGGAGAGCACCTGAAGCACTTGCGGTCGGGGCGTGGGATGACAACCATACCATGCGAATGCACGGAGGCGAAGTACTGACAGGGCCTCTTCCAATGTGTCTGCAGATTGTCATTGAGCCACGTTCCAACCTCACAAGTCACATTGAGATACCCAAGAGTTCTACTGGGGGTTCATGGTCGGGAAACGCGTATGCCCGCACAGAGACTTGCTTGACGACTGGTGCGAAGCCACTTGGCGAACGCACAATGTGATGCAGGAGCTCGTAGCTGCACGCAATGGCGGCATCTGCATCCACCTTCTCGAGATTATTCCAGTTGCATCATCGGTCCTCGTCGGCAAGGTAGAAGTCTCGAGCGTTACCCAACCTGACGGTGATATTGGCGAAGATGAACTGCAGGGCGATGTCGTGGAAGAGTTTGGAGACGGATAAGCAGGATCGCTGGTAGTGAGCAGGGAGGCAATGAATGATATGCGTCCAGATTTCCGTGGGCAGAGATGGACTCGCATGCTATCGATGGGACCTGGGGTGCGGATGAGGAGAGACGCCCCCCAGGTCTACCGGGTGGCTACGGTGCACGGAGTCCGAGTCCCTCCGAATCTGCTCGAGTCGAGTCGACCAGACCTACTTATTCTGTTGTGCTTCCGACTCTAGCAAAGCAATAGACATATTTGTCACTCTGACTCTCTTCCAGCTTCCTGATCTCTTTTATACATACGGGAGAGGTGTAGGTATGCTGCTTGGAACTTGAGAAAACAGCAGGCACCCAGGGGTCGTCGATCGTCGATATTTATTATCCAGCATCCAGCAGCGCGAGCGCCGAGCAGCATATAAGTACTGCAACCCGACTACTACGAGCGAAACTGACATGGCACCGGCCGTCGGCCCAGGAGCCTCAAATCGACCTGTCGCAGCAGCCACTCCCACTCCTCGCAACCGAAGTCCTCCGCCGTTCGGTTATACACCCTAGATACCGGCCAGCTCCTACTGTATCCCGCCCGCTCTCCTGTCCCTTGGTCGCGTTCCACCCAGCGCAGGTCTTCATGGAAGCCGACGAGCTCCGCGGACGGCGGGGGATGGTCGAAGAGCGCGCGTCGAAGCCTGTCAACGCCAGGATAGTGCGGGGACGTCGAGATGTATATGAAGCGGCAGGAGCGCAGCCCGCGAAACTGGGTGGGCGACGGGGCAAACAACCAAAACAGCAACAATGGTCAGCTTTGACGCATGCTCAGAACACAAGCAGAGTGTAACGTGGCCTGCGTACGAACTGCACCCACGCCGCTTCCGTCACGACGTTGGTCGACGTCAGCGGGGTGGTTACCCACAGTGACAGCGCGGTCAGTCGGTCGGGCACCAGCTGGCTTAGCTGGAGGAGGGGGTCCGGTCTCGGCGCGGGGCCGCTCCGTCTTCTATCGCTGAACTCCACGCCGAGGACGCGGAGGTGCGGCAGCGAGGCGAGGACCTGCAGCAGGGGCTCTGTGTTTTCGAAGCGGCTTGCGTCCCAGTGGTGGCCCAGGTCGAGCCGCTCTAGCAGGGGCTTCGTGTGCAGGAACGCGGCAAGTGCGTCTGTCACGTCCTGTCCCAGTGGCTCGCAGGACAGCTGGAAGGCGGTGAGGCGCGGGACCGCGGAGGCGTGCGCGCGCAGGGCGGCAGCGAGATCGCCATCGTGATCTGGGCCCACGAGGATGGTGAGCGACTTGAGTGACGAGCAGTCGATGAGAACTGTTGCGAGAGGGCTGACGTCCGTGAGGAGGGCGAGGGTGAGCTCGACGAGCGTGGTCAGTCGCTGAACGCTGCACTTCCCGAGTATCTCGCCGAATATGCCTAGGGAGCTGAGCAACGATGGAGCAGCTGCGATCGTCTGTCCCATGTGCGCGATGCAAATGCCGCCTTCGTTGTCGTTGTCGTCATCGTTGTCGTTGTCGCCGTCGTCGTCATCGAGCAGTTGATAGCGATCGGCGTATCGGTTCAAGAATGAAAGGGATGTCAGGCGTCGAAATGGAAAGACTGATGAATTATCCATAAACCCTGCGCTGCAACGGATCGACGAACGGAAGGATGGGTTACGGCGGTAAGTCAATGTTGCACAATCAAACTCAGAGATGGACTCACGGGAGAACGATGTCCTCCATAGTCTCGCGTGAAGCGGCGGACAGCACCTGAAGCACTTGAGGGCGAGGCATCGGATGACAACCATACCATGCGAATCCGCGGAGACGAAGGACTGACAGAGCCTCTTCCAACACATCTGAAAATAGTCATTCAGCGAGGCTCGGCGGCATATGTGTGTGTAGGAAATACCCAAGAGTTTTTCTGGGGGATTATGCCCGTAAAACGCGTATGCACGGACAGAGATGTTTTTCACAGCCGATGCAAGGCTGCTTGGCGAACGCGCGATGTGCTTCAGTAGCTCGCAGCTACGAGCGACTGCGACGTCTGCATCCGCCTGTTCGAGCTCATCCCAGTTGTACCACCTATCCTCGTCGGCGAGGTACAAGTCTCTTCTGCAGCCCAATCTGATGTTGATGCTGGCGAAGACGAACTGCAGGGAGATGTCGTGAAAGAATTTGGAGACGGATAAGCAAGATCTCAGGTAGTGGGAAGGAAGCTCCCGAATGATCTGAAACCATATTTCCGTGGGTGTAGCTGTGTCGATGGCCAGTTCCTGCATTACGGAGATTGGGGTGATTCAAGTTCACCGTAAAGATGCGGCGGTCGAAACTTGAAAGTCATCGATGCAGTCGTCGGCGGTGGCAGATTCTATGGGCGCTTCATCTGCCCGATATGGTTGGAGGCTATGCCGTTCCGTCTCGTGACCCAGCACTGACGCTACGAGCGACGACCTCTGCCTGTATTTGACGACTTTACGCGTACGTATGCTGCCAACAGTGCACAAACATGACTGACACCGCTCAAAACGAACATGGTACGTGTCTTCGTACGTGCCGCAGAGCAGCGATTCTCTCATGCCTATTTTCAGTTCGGAGTCGGCCGAAGCAACAAGGACGTTTTCTTCTCGCACTAACCTACAGTAACAGAACTCTGACAATACACTGGAATTTGTTTCATGTGCACCCTGACATTCTAGAACATCATCTGTGAGTACACCACGTTCAGATCGTCAAATCCCCCTCATTCGATGACTCCCGTGCGACTTCCGGTCGAGGTCCCCACAATGATTTTTCACGCTTGCTTGGCAAGGTTCATCTCTCAGAGGAAGGAGAACGGGTTGTGTCTTCCGTGAGCCCGTGCTTCCTGGGCGCGACATTATTCGAAGAGCGACTTGGGCCAGCCGGTCGCGATGCCCCGGAAGCTCCGTCATCTCTTCGTGGATGGCCGGCCCTTGGACACTTCGATGGCCCTCAGGACGCTCCCCGCTGTCTCCACATTCAATGTCAACGCGTTCTCTGACCGCGACCCGGACGACTGCGACTTCTCCGTCACCCCGCGGAACGTCAGCGAATGTCTGCTCCCCATCTGCCACTCCCACTCGCGCTGCGTCTCCTCCATCGTCAGCGGACGCGCGCGAATGACCTCACTCTCCACATTCTCGGGCACAGCTCTGCCCAGTTCTTTGGCCGGCTCCCGAACCTCGTCGTTCCGCCTCATCTCGTGCGCCTCGGGCCCCACGCCACAAACTGGCTGCACGCAGCAGCAGTGCGTGATTGGGCCCTGTTCCTCAAGGACATGGCGAGCTCCTCGCCGGTAGCAACTGGTTGATGGCGCGCGCGCTGGGGGGGGGCGTTCGATGTGGATCCGAGCCCCTCCCCACCCTCAGGTCAGGACCTGCAGCTGTGCATCCACGAGGAGCCGACTCGTACTAGGGTGGGGATACTGGTCGGGTTTACTAAGCGCACGCTCGGGACGTGGGTGCGCGATGGTGCAGGCTGGCTACGTTGAAGCTTAGCTCTTGGTGCGGATGGGCTCTGACGCGGACGACTCGGAGTCGGTGTCGGTGTCGGACGTGGCTCGCAACAGGCGCGATGACCGTGCGGAGTGGGCTTGCGGGGGAATCGCGGTAACGGTAACTTGTGAGAGGATGAAAACTAGAGTGGAACGTCGGCATAACTCGGAGGCTCGTCGTCCCCGTTGTTGTGGTTGAAGCTGCGAGGAGGGACTTGGAGTCGGCTAAACGCGAATATATGCAGTGCGTGATTAGTAAGAATCTGCACCCGTATGAGACCGGAAGAGCATATGCCACACAGTTGTCCTCGTAACCAGTCTCTCCTTCTGCATCGCTTCGTTACGTGCACCTCTGTGCTATCCGGTTCTGAGATTGAAGTAAGTCTATGGGGTTGTGCTTATGCCTTCAGTATCTGGACTAATGCGTCTTTTTCACCGCAGATATAGAGCTATAGAAGACTTGTAATCATTTACTGGTAGGAGCCTGACTTCTGCAAGTCTCCCACTCGGCAGCCTCTCCGTTCTCGATTACCAATTCTCCGGTCGATTTGGGTTTCGCGCGATGCTGGGAACCTGACCCACAGGGAGGTCCTTCGTAGGCGTGCGTGATGTTCGACCCCACATGGAACTCCGAGAGCCTTCGTCGCCTTTGGCGCACATTCCATTCCGACGATGGATTCCGGGCACTCAAGCTAGGCCGTGGTTTACAACTAGCACGCACTGACGACCTTAGGTGAGTGCCACTCCAAACCCCGGAATAGCATCCGCTGGAAACTAACGTGGCGGGTACGCGACTCGCAGCACCGAGAGTTCGCCCAGGTAATCTGTAAATGACATATGCCCGGTCTCAAGCACACGTCGTCCGAGACGCATATAAAGGCCCTCCAAAGTGGACTGTAGTTTCAGCACCC
This sequence comes from Ganoderma meredithae, assembly GCA_022814645.1. Lineage (NCBI taxonomy): Eukaryota > Fungi > Basidiomycota > Agaricomycetes > Polyporales > Polyporaceae > Ganoderma > Ganoderma meredithae. The sequence continues at coordinate 36,278 of JAKLMY010000247.1, read as the reverse complement.
ACATCAACTTCGATTAGTCCAACACACTCACAGTGGCGATGGCCCCGACGACCCAGAAAGCACTCATCGTTCCCGCCGAGAAGGAGCCCTTCAGACTCGTCGCCGACTGGCCTGTCCCCCAGCCCGGTCCGACGGACGTCCTTGTCAAGCTCGTCTCCGTCGCTCTCAACCCCGTCGACGCGTTCATCCAGGCGCACGGCATTCCTGGGCTCGTTCCCGGATACCCGTGTGTCCTCGGAATTGATGGCGCGGGCACCGTCGAGGAGGTTGGTGCCGAGGTCACGAACGTCGCGAAGGGCGACAAAGTGTACGTACATGCAAACTCTGTGCCCTGTATTCATGTATTGACGCAGCCGCGGCTGTTTGGATAGCCTCGTCCATGGAAACCTCGACTTGGAAAACCGCTACACGACGTTCCAGGAGTACACCACCCAGCCGGCCAAGTTTGTCGCGAAGGTGTGTTCCTTCAGCTTAGGCTCGTGTCTCCCGTTCAGGTACTCAACACATCGACGCCGCCCATTTAGATCCCAGCCAACATGCCCTTCGACCAAGCGGCAACGATCTCCCTCTGTCTCGCCACGGTTGTGAATGGCATCTGGGGCCACGAGGTGAACTCCACCTCGGCCCGCTTCACCCCTCCCTGGGTTGAGGGCGGCACGACCCAGTACGCCGGCCAGGCCGCGCTTATCCTCGGCGGCGGGACCAACGTCGGGCAGTTCGGTACGTCGTTGTCGTCGTCGCCCCGAAGTTCTCTCCTCAGACGACTTCCATTTACCCTAATCCTACCACGCATACAGCCATCCAGTGCGCGCGCATGCAAGGCTTCTCCCCGATCATCACAACCGCCTCCCCGAAGAACTCGACGTACCTCAAGTCCCTCGGCGCGACGCACGTCCTCGACCGCGCGCTCGGCCGCGACGCGCTCCGCGCGGCCCTCGCCACCGTGGCTACCACTCCGATCACGTACACCTACGACGCGTTCGGGCGCGCGCGCGACGCGCAGCGGCTCGGGTACAGCGTGCTTGCCCCAGGGGGCGCGTTCGTGTCCGTGATCCCGTTCGACGACGGGACGCTCGCGGACTTAGTCGAGGAGAGCGCGCGCAAGGGCGAGCGGAAGCGCGTTGTGCGCACGCGCGCGAGCTACAGGGTCCCCGGCAACGGGGCGCTCGGAGGGGAGATCTTCAAGAGGCTCACGGGATGGCTCGAGTCGGGGGCGATTGTGGTGCGTATGAGTATACGTGGTATGATGCGGGGTGTGTGTGCTGATTGTGCTGCTGTGTAGCCGAGCAGGGTGGAGGTGGTCCCGGGCGGGCTTGCGGGGATCGAGGCGGGGTGCAAGAGGATGATGACATGGGACGTCGGGGCGAAGCTTGTCGTGCGCGTTGACGAGACTCCGTGAGGGGGCTCGATTGGCTTATCTGTGCGCGTATGTGTTGTGCATGATGGTTGTACCGGACTACCTGCTTCGTGCAGCTATCCGGTATGTCCGTCGTGAATTCAACTCTTGAATGTCTTGAACATCGAATCGAGGGCATCGTATGCGCCGTATTACGCGTCGCGATACACAGACACACGGATTCACGAATAAAGGCAACTAGAAAAACTGTTATTAGAGCTCGAGGCAGACCAGGACAGCAGGGTGAACGAGGAGCGCGATGCGGACAAGGAAGCGTGTGGAGTCGTACCGGATGTAGCAGGGCGCTTTGAAGAAGTCCCAGGCGGGCCCAGAGTGATTGGCGCAAGATCGGGAGGTGTGATGTCTACCAGTCTGCCTGAGTTGAGGCGAAAACATGTCGTCAGACCCGCCGCGGATCGACAGGCCGTTTACGCCTCCGCCGAAGGTCAAGGAGAGGCAGCAAGAGTGGCAGATCGGGGACGAAGGAGAAGTTGCAATTGCATGATTCGCGGTCAGAGAGCATGGAGATGAGGCGGGGAGATGAAGTGTTCCGGGTGTTGGCGAGGCTTCCGGGGCTTGGCCGTCCTCCGATAGGTGACGCAGCTGAGGGGCTGTCACGACGTGGAGATGCATCTAGATGTTATGCGGGTCAGGGTCAGCCTTGAGCAAGTACCCTGTTCTTGTACGTCTCTATCGCAGGAAGGTTCAGGGAGCTGCTGTGGAGCTTGCATCCTACTGAGGTCTGTCGCGCCCTTCCCCATCTGACCGTCCGGGTCTCCGTAGCACAGTTCAGGCTAGCTCATACAAACATACGCCCCATTCCCCCTCCCCCTTGGTCGCTCACAGATGCCAAATCACTACGAGATCAAGACTGACGGGCCGCCCGAAGACCAAGGCTGCTGGCATACCACGAGCCATGTCACGTTTGTCGACTACAGCACCGGCACCAGCACCAGCACCAGCACCAGCGTATCCAGCGTAGGGCCCGAGTCGGAGGCAGGGGAAGGAGTGGACCTGCCCGACCGCGAGCTGCTCAGAATCCACGCGGCGCTCGCGGGGATCCTCCATCGCAGCGGTGCGCGCGACGCATTCATGTTGCTCTGGCATCGGTGGATCTTCGTGCCCAGGGTCGTGTCCTGGGCGTACCCGGCGCCGAGCGGGGGCGCGTTCTGGAGGTCGGTCGTGGAATATGAGAGTCCCGAGGGGTGTTTGGAGATGAAGCTGGAGGGCGCCGTGGGGATGGGGCGAGGCGGATCCGTGTCCGACGATGAAGCATACTCCGAGTCGTGACGCGTGAGCTGCTGCTGTTGCTTGCCATGACGGCAGCCTGCAGGCCTCCAAGTTCCGAGCTCGTTGCGGAGTGTCAGGCCCGAGTGCGTGGCTACTACTGTGGGGACATGACTTAGCTGGAATGTGTAACGTACTAGGGTAATCCGAAATCTATCCCACCTTCCCACCTTCCCCCCTCCTGCATGCCCCCCCCCTCTACGCCACGGTGTCGTGTGCGGTTGAAATATAGCATCCTTGACGCCCTTCGCACTGCTGTGCCGTTCTGCTCTGAGATTCTTCGTGTGACTCTGCGCCCTTCCTATCACAGCGCGGCATAGTGTACTGAAGGCCGAGGATGACCGATGATCGATGAGAAGATGGCCAGCGGCCAGCTGTCTCGCTAGATTCGAATGTTACAATGATTAGGATTAGTGGGAGGACCAGCAGAATGCGATCATTTTGAGCTTGTCGACGTTGGATTCGGAGAGAATGCGGAATGACATGTGCATACGGCTGCCGTCCCGAAATGGTGGGCCGGGGACCCCCAAGTGTCGTCCTGCACAGTTGATGAATTCAAGTAGTTGTGTGACCTGCGGTGCCAAAGAACACTCGGCTCCGATCCCCAGAATGTGAGAGGGCCCACGGTAAAGCCCGGATTATACAGTACCCTCGGCAAGGCTCGCCACCCCAAGCACCCGCGCCAGCTCGCCCAAGTCTGGCCACGCACCTGTCCGGGGGTGGGGTGTCCTTCCATCGACATCCCCGAGCCCTAGCACCAATTCTCGCCAGAATGACGCCCCGTCAGGATCGGGCACGGGGAGCTCGCGCACGCCCGGGCGCTCGCGCGCGCCATGGGCTCCTCGATCCGCTCCAAGATGCCCGAGAGCGCCGCGTCGTTTGCGTAGAGCACGTTACCCAGCGCGGCGTGGCGGCGTGTGCGCGCAGGAGCGAGCGGCTGGGGAGAGCGGCGCGCTCGGAGTTGGAAGAGCTGCCAGGCGTGAGGCCCTGGATGGTCACGGTTGGCGGGAGCGGAGTCTTGGATTGGCAACGGACGGCGAGTGGGAGGCTGGGGTTGAAGGACGGGTCGTGGTCTACGAGTTTGTAGGTGTGTGCGCACTTTTCGGGACAGAGTGGTCGTGGTGGGCGTGTGTTCGACAGGACGAGACACACGGCTGAGGACGGGAGATGACAGGGCAGGGTAGCGGAGACGGAGGCGAAGGGAGATGCACGCCAGTGTAGGGACGAAGCAGAGGCCGAACGCATCGAACTTGGTGTGCGCGTTGCAGCAGAGGGAGAGGACGTTCGCCGGGTCGTCCATCACGCCAGCGCTGCCCGCGTCGACATCGATGTATCTGCGGTCGAGCTCGCAGAACCGCCGGAGCACCTCCAGGCTGAGCAGCACGGGCTCGCGCCTCTTCTACGTTTGCAGCCCACGGTGGTCAATTGACAATATATGACTTTGTTCCCTTCCGAGTCGGACGCACCTTCAGGACGCGCACCTTGTCGTGGTCGTACATGTCCCTGTACACCACGAGGGGATGCTTGAAGATCCTCGCGGCGTCTACATGGCCCCGTGGCATACCAGACGATGTCCGTACGCGCGACCGGATATCCCAGACGCCGCTCACGACACATCGCTGTGCGTCGCGGGCGAGGATCTTCGTTCCAGCGCCAGTGTGCCAAAGTAAGCAGATCCATAACCGGGACTGTGAACGATGAGAAGACGCACCCACCTGGTCACGCAGGGGGTACGAGGACCAAACGATGCACTCGTCGGGGTCGAACGCGCTGAACGTCATTGCTTTTGACGTGTGCGAGAAGCCCGTGCACAGAAAGGCGTGGCCCCGCGCGTAGACTGGGTGGGTGTGGGTAGTCGCCCAAGGGACAGGGACAGGGACACGCCCGATGCGATGGTAGTGGTCGGTTCCAGTCAAACGAAGAACAGGGGCGCAAATACAGTGAAGGGTATTGCACCACGACGGGCACAACAGGTGTTTTCGGGATCAGGGAAACAGTCAGGAAACGAGGACAGAATTTGCAAGTTTCTCGGGAGTTTCTGGGGTGATTCGCCATTGGGGGCGGTCAGAGTTCAACTTGGCGATGCTCCCGCCGCTTCTATGTTGTTTCTCGAGCGATTTGGAGGAAAATCGACAGCCTTGAATCGTCCTAGAATCACGGCAGGCTTGACTGCCCCGCTTTTGCGTCCGATTAATCGCGGGCAGTGCAGGCCGTTGTAAGGAGCGTTTGGTGCCACCAGAAGTTGCCAGAGAATCGAGGAGGCAGAAACGGCGATTCTGCCTGCAGAAGCGACTCCAGGTCGCTTCTAGTAAAATCGGCGTTTCTGCTCGTTTCTGCCTTAGCGCTCGATTCCCGAATAAATCCGACCTCGATTCTCGCAAGAAGCGGATCCCAGAATCAACCTCAGAAACGGGTAGAATAGCCATCTCTGATCGCCCCTATTGGGGGAACTTGATGTTTCCTTCGTGTTTTTACTGAACTTCCGAAGACCAGAAACGCAAAGGGGAAATTGCCAGGAAACAGGCCCGGAACAAGCCATAGCTACATTGATGTCCAGACACACCTGGGAAAGACCGAGGGAACTTCTCGTTCGGAGCCCTAAACACCCGAAAATGATCAAGAGACTTCAAGTTTCTGTACAAGTTTCCCACCTGTTTCCATACGCCTGAAACACCCACCTTGCCCGTCGGAGTGGGAGAAGGACGTACATGGCCAGAAGAGGAACCCAACCCACGCCGACGCGAGGTGCTGCAGACGCTGCGCAAGTGCCTGGTCCGTCGCCTCTGCTTCCTCTCCTTCAAGTTCCCTTGTCTCCGATTCCACTTGTGCCTTGAGCGTAGACGAGACGTCGATGCTTTCCGGATTGCCGGCAGCGCACGCAGAGACTGCCTCTAGGACGTACCGTTCGCCTTCCACGAGACCGAGCTCGGCCGCGACGTCGCACATGGCGTAAATAAGACCACGGACTGTGGGACGCATATGATGCGCGAGGGGCGCGGCTCGACGCACCCAGTGCGGGACGTCGAGGTGTGCATATCGTGGGTCGTCGAAGACTGCTAGGATGTCGGCCACCCGGGTACGCAAGGTCACGAGAGGAGGAAGATCGGACTCTGGGGCGGTCGCAGTCGCGAGAGTCGTCGTCTCTGCGGGTCCTTGAGCGGGATCGGCAGGAGGAGACTCGTTCTGGAGGTCGAGCGTGAAAAGTGATAGGATGTGCTGGGAGACGTCGGACATGGCGCAGGCGGGCTGGAGAGAGCACAGGGTAGGGTACAGGGGAGGCTTGATACTCGGCGTTTTAGCCGTGTTACTGGTAGGGCCTTTGTCCTTAGGGGCATGTATGCGTGATCAGCAGTCGTAAAAAGATAGCTCACCGCAAGGGTCCTGTTACGACGGCCGGGGCGGTATCTACGGACTCTTGAGCGGATACGTATGCGGAGAGGGTAGGGCGGAGTCGGGGGAATGCATATCCTGCGACGGGGGCAAGGGAATCTCAATCTCAGTGCAGGACCGGAGGCTCGAAAATCGAAGGGTCGTCAAGATCTCGCATGCCACAGGAATATCCAAGTCCCGAGTCGAGGGTCGATGTAAGGGGAAGAAGCAATGAAAAGTCCCATATGGACTAGGAAGCAGACAGAATGAACGAATAAAGCAGGTTGTGGCCAGGTGGACGTAGGCCACGGCGGACGAGGACGAGGGCGTCGAAAGCTCGTCGAAAGCCAAGTTCAAGTCTGAACAGAGACGGCGCCAGTGTGCGCTTATAACGTTCCGGGCCGGGCCGCACAAACGCTAAACAGGAACTCCGGTGCTTGCAATTGGGCCTGCATTGGGCCCGCATCCAACCTGCATCTCCCGACTTCGGAACCCAATCTTCAATCGCACACACCTATGCCGTGTGGTTATTCCACTACTGACCCATTCAAGTTGACCAAAACACACAGCATGGGTCAAACTCGATCACCGACACACATCCTCTGTCGCCACAGTACCTCTCCCTCCTGCCTCCCTCACAAGATGCATGCTCTCTTCGGTATGTAAAGACAAAAGACGCCAGGATCATGCCTCCAGTAGATAAGTACTCGCTGACTGCAAGCCTAGTTCACAAGGCGATTGGAAGACGTGGTGTAGATTCGCGCTCTGATTCTGATCTGTCTGTCCTCGTGGACTTGAAGAGTGACCCGAACCCAGCACGCTTTTCGACTTCGGTCCCATCCCGTTCCCGGCCATTCAGAACGGTCAGTCGCCGTTTCTATCAGTGACGTGAGCTTGCTCTCAGCCTTCCCTCCTGTCGTCTTCGAGTCAACCGCCTTACTACTCAGCGCTCAGACTCTCAGCGTCCCATCGTCACTCGGTTGGGTTCGAGACCACCCATAACTCTGTTGGCGACCCTTCTCACTCGCACGTACTCTCTGTGTGATATGCAATCCCATGGTATCACTGGGACCTAGTGATCCCCCTCCAGTCGACAGTACTTATGGCCAGGGGAACTTGTGCGGTGGATGGGGGTTTTCAGCGTACGCAGCGTCGTCAAGGCCATGTTGAAGACCGCCGAGCACCTCAGGCTCGACCGGCTCGGACAAGGGTTGGGCGGCAGGCGATACGTCGCAGCTGCCGTCTGCGCTTGCGCTGTCGTCGTCGATGTCGACGCCGAGTTCGCTGGCTCCAAGGCTGAGGAGAAGCGCTCAGGAGGCCGATGTGGCATGTGCGTTTTCGTTTGCCGTGGTTGTTTTCATCCAAGTAAGGCTGAATTCGCATTATAAGTCCATGTTTTATGCGCACGGATGGCAGAAGAAAGGTACGCTACTACACCTGCGCTTCCAGACGACCTGGAGAACGCGCAGAATGGCCTGCAGAAAAATGCAGTTTCTTTGAAGGGGAGGGTCCGTACGGTCTCTGCGACGCCGCGTTCGCTCGTACTCACCGCTCTTTCTTTTGCGGCAAAACTATAGATGCGCCTTGACTGGTTTCGTCGACCACGGTTACTATCAACGTCTGCGTTGGGCAGGCTGCACCAACCTGCCAGAAGGCGGTCAGGATGATGTGACGCCTGTCAATTTCTTTAACCGCTCTCTCGCAATATACAGCAGCCCGAGCGGAAGTAACAGCGGGGGGAACGAGGTGCGTCTTCGTTAGGCTCGTAGCCATGTCAGTGGGAGGGGGTCCCGACTTCGGCTTGGCAGTTCGACTCGATGGTCATCACGCTCGAGATCCTGCTGCACTACTGCGGGCTCGACCGCAAGTACATCGACGACCCGAACCTCACGTATGCGCCAAAGAATGCGATCGCGGTGACCGACTACTTCCGGGACCGGTTCGAGTACCTCGCGCTGTGTTTGGAACCAACCCGGGTTCGCCCGGGTCAGCGGACTCGTTGTCCCAGTTCAGATCACGTTAACGAAGAGCGCTAGCCAGACTCGCGCACCGCCCGCGAACAACCCCATGGGTTGTGCGGCGTCGCACACCTCTACCTCCACCACAGCCCCGCCCTCCCCTAACTCTAACTACGAGCGCTCACGCTGACGAAGCCGAAGCAGATGCCGTGCTAGCGGCCATGGACATCGATTCCGGCTCGAACTCAAACTCGGGTGACTCCAGAGTCAGATCTTCTCCCCGACCCGGAGCTGGTCCGCATCCACGCCGCGCTGGCTGGCGTGCTCCACCTGAGCGGGGCGTACAAGACTTTTCACAGGATCTCTCTGCCACTGGCGCACGACGGGCACTCGGCCTACTCCGCCCTCAGCGGGAGTGCGTTCTGGCGGTCGGTTGTCGAGTACGGGGGCCCAGAGAGCTGCGTGGAGGCCGAGCTTCGCGACGCGATCGGCCCACTGCGGCGCGCCGTACATGGGGGAGGGGCAGGTGAGCGCGACGGGTGCGCGGAGTTTTGCGTAGTTGGGCAAGGGGGGGGACCTGAGACCGGGCCCTGGGAAGGGGTCGTTGACGACCGCCAGTGTTCACCACTATCTCTTGTCTTACAGGTTTTGGGGTAGTATGAGGTTGTCCTAACACCCGATGGTGCTTGTAATAGACACAACGTGGCAAGTCTCGAGGACTTGTGATTTGTAAAGCCCTTCTGTCGCGGACTTGAGGCACGAGTTGGAAGCCAGCTGAGGGAATATTATATTCGCTCCAGCCGGCGAGATGAAAATAATCTATCGTATTACGTGATGCCATGTGTCTGTCTATCTACCAGACTAGGGCTATACTACAAATCCGTGTTCAAGATGCAATGGGGGAAGATCAGTGGTGGGATGAAGGATGCAGGATGCGAGTGCGATGCCGGGATGTTGTGTGGATGGGGGAATAATATACAAGTGCGAAATAAAAATAATGTGAGATGCGTTCTTGGAGGTCGTATCATGGGCGTGAAATAATTCCTGTAAGTCGGTAGCTTTTACTTGTACTTGTCGGATGTAGGGAGTTTTCGTAGGGTGGCGGCGGCGGCGGCAAACCTTGCGGCCGCCTTTGCGTACATGTTCAAGCCCGCAACTAGCCCGAGAGCTGCAACTCGGCCTGGAAGATGTTCCCGTTGAACGTGACGATCGCAGTGAGCGCAAGGTCTTGCAGCCTGTACTGAGTAGGGTGCAGGTTCCCCGCTGGGGGCTGCCCTGCGAACCTCGCTGCCTCCTGTAAGACCATGGGATGTCAGAGTTGTGATGATTTGTTCCCTAGGAGGTGCAAGAACCTACGTGAAGGAAGCGTTCAAATGCGAACGCGATGCCCTTGACCAAGCCTGCGCCTAGCAGCTCTTGGCGAAAGTTCATCCCTTCGTACCCGGCCCACTGCAAAACAGACGCTCTCCGTCAGCGCCCGACATGGCAGAATGATCGAAGAGAGCACTCACCGTGATTTTGAGCCAGAATTTAGCACCACCGGCCTTCGCGAAGTAGTCGAGGGCTTGGGCGAGGGAGGGGAACTTAGCGCGAAGCAGGTGGTCTGGGGTACCGGCAAGCAAGGCCAGGGGGACTCCGCGTCCGCTGTGGTCCACAGTCATGATGCGGGCAGAGGGGGAGCCACCGACGGGATGCGATTGCGGAAGGACCAACATCATGAAGAAAGCGAGAAGACAGACGTAGAAAGTCGAGGAGGTCTAGAGATGTAGCGGGATACGAGCTCGAGCAGAGGACGACGGTGGAGATGACCATGACGAGCTCGCGCGAGCATAAATACGGACGCATACGAGCAAACCAAAGCTGTATGGAGTGCGAAAGGATACATCGTAGCAAAGCGCGGTCTCAAGCTGGAGAACGGACGTTGGTGGCAAAGCGGTGGGACTCGATGCGGTCAGAAAATGCGCAATGACTGGTCACGCACAAGTTGTAGATCAACGCGCCCAACACTAGGAGAACGCATAGTCCTACGAAATCCAGGCGCGACGCATATGCAGTCATTCAGAAGTCATGAGCAGCTTGCGAAGGACTCGCTACTGAGTTGCCGCAAGCCCAGATGAAGCACGCGCTAGATGTGTGGCCAAAGCGCGATGTGTCATTGAGCATTACATGTCAAAAGATAAATAGACGCGATTATGTTGGTCGAAAGGCCACATGAAGCTTCGACACTTTGGAATATCCAGGGAATATCGGCCAAAGGCAGCCGTCGTTAAGGGGATCGCCTTGGAGCAAAGCTGGCAGCTCTGGCGGCTTGAGGAGACGGCGGGTTGCCACTCACCCCAGTTTGTCTGCCGAACCCATTGAACAAAGTTATCGTTAGTGACAAATAACACAGAATGGCTAGATCGATCGTAAGAGACTTAGCACTCATAACGGTCCCTTCACAGGAGCTCGTACACGGGCAAGGGATGAGGTAGTTTCAAACACGGTTTGATTGCAAGAAGCGGTGTAATTGTAGTTATGCTTCCTGGTCATCTGATCGACAAATCGCAGAGGAAGGAGTTGCTGTGTTGAGTGAGGGTCGGATGAGGCCGGAGCTGGCCGGAGTCTAATATGTGGCTGAGCTGTATGGTCATGTTAGGATCCAAAGCCGTCGCCTTCCTTTTTGAGAGACCTCCGTCTGGTTCGATTCCAAATTCAAGCGTCGGCAGTCAATACTTAACCTCTGCCATGAATTCCTCACCTGTTCCATTCAGTGTCGTATCCAATCCGTACCCCGCATATCCGATGTTGCGGACCGATACTCGTTGTCCGCGCTCACTCCGAGGAATCAGTCCGGCGTCGTGAATCGCGACAGCCTCGCGGCCGTTACCCATACAGGCTTTGCTGTCCCATCCGCCCATCTTCGCTCCTTGCGACATCTCCAGCACTACAGCGGGGCTTTCCGTCGCGCAGCGGTATAAATGGCCGACCGTAAGTCCGTTGTTCCTCTCACCCATGTCCACCAACCTCTGCAGAACCTCCGTAAACCGTGCCATGTCTCCGCTTGCACAACCCAATACTTCTCTCGTCGACTCGTGCAGCCCATGGATCCCTCCTGAACTAGTCCATCTTATATTGGTCTACCTTTGGGAAGGAGAACCCGCAGAGTCACAGAGCAGAGCCGCCTTGCTGAAGACCATCGTCCTCGTCAACCGCACCTGGCTCACCCTCGCCGCTCAGATTGTCGCTCGCGACCCCCATCCTTCCTGCTATCGCAACCCAAAAGCCTTCATCCAACTCATCGCTCAACCCTCCTCGCGCAAAATCCCCCAAGACCTTTTCTCCACCGAGATCAACCGCGTCGCGAACGACACCTGCCGCTCCCTCACCATGCACGCCGACGGTCGACCCCAGTGGCCCCATTTCAATGACGACGGGCCCGTCGGCGTCGGGCTCGCCCTCGAGCTTGCTTCCACCCCCAACCGCCTTCCCAACCTCCGCCACATCTCCATCACACACACCGACTGGTCCCACGTCCACATCTTCCAGCACCTCCGCTTGTCGGGCTTCCCCCCGCAGGCCACTCACCTGTCGCTCGCCTACGCCTTCACCGACGCCTCGCGCGGCCACATTTCGCCCCTCAGCGTCGACAACGCCCTCGCGTGGACCTACAGGCCCATCTTCGGCCGCACCAAGCCCGCGTCCGTCCCGGGGCTCCGCCAGCTCTCCTTGTCGGGTGTCCCGACCCCGATGCCGGGGCTCCTGCTCCGCCACGTCTGCCCGCACGTAGAGACCCTCGAGCTCACGCGCCCCGCGCCCGCCCAGCTGCCCGACCTCGTGCCGCTGCCCCCCTCCGTGCGCACCTTGGTGTTGCGCTACCCGGGGACGCTGCTGTCCACGAAGGAGATGGCGCCGTGGTTGTTGCCGTCGGTGCTGAAGCGGCAGCTATTCCCGCCAGTGAGTCCTGCTTCAGCGAAGGCAGACGTGAATTCAAATTCGAATTCGGACTTGCCATTGCGACTGGCTCGACCGAGGATTGTGGTGAGGTCGGGTACGCCGGACCCCGTGCCGTTCATCGAGCTGTGGCGCGAGTGCAGGCGGCGCGACGTCGACCTTGTGTATGAGCGCGACGATTCGCGGAGCCCGGTCGTGGCCCGGACCCGTCCTGGTGCTCTGAGCCATACGGGGGCGCCGTCGCCTCTTATTCTTCAGGCGATCCCTTTTTGGAAGGAAGGTCGGCCCCTCCCCGGATATTATTAGTATTAGAAGTTTGCTGCTATCGGAGTCGCCGTTGTGCTGTGTGCGTTTTAGGCATCTGGATAATATAAGTTGCGTCTCCGTTGGTGCTGAATGTAGGCATTTGTATGGGCATCGTGATTTTTATACATGTGTGGACGCGTCGCCGTAACTTTGCCCGTGTATACCGCTATTTTGCTCTACTTTTCCGGTGGGGAGAGCCGGATAATCACACAAGCTGTTAGCAACCAGACGGTGAGAACGGAGACTCCGGTGGTTTGTTGTGTCATTGAGGCTTCGGGGTGACTAAAGTAAACGTACATGCGAAACTAGGTCTATGCTGTAATACATTATGCGCTGTGTATAATGCAATGAGACAGATGAGGGATAGGTTGGAGAATGGGGGGCGTGAGTGAGATGCGATATGGGGATGATGTAGGGGGATGGGGCAAGGTGTAAAGTACAGAATATAATATGGACATGCGAAATATACGAAGTAATGTAGGATTCGTGAGTGCAGGGCGTGTGAGGGTCGTGTAATAATCCAAGTGAGGTAATCGTCTCTGAGTGTCCCAGTGGACAGAATCGTGAGGGCGCCGGGGGTGGCGGGGCGGCGTCAGCTAGCCTCAAGGCCGCGTTCGCGTACGAGGGCGCAGCTCAAGCGCGCGCCTGCCCGGCGAGCTGCACTTCCGCCTGGAAGATGTTCCCGGTGAATGTGACGATCGCCATGAGTACGAGGTCGTGCAGCGCGTACTGAGCCGGGCGCAGGTTCGCCGAGGGTGGGTGCCCAGCGAACGAGGTCGCCTCCTATGTGAAAGCCGACGTTAGGATCAGCGGAAGGAGTGTACGAGGGAGAAATGAAGGAAACGGGACATACGCGGAGGAAGCGGTCGAACGCGAGCGCGACGCACTTGACGAGGCCCACGCTTGATAGTTCTTCGCTGAAGTTCATACCCTCGTACCCGGCCCACTGTAATTGAGCGTGATGTGCTCGATCAGCCGTAGGTACAACAGTGATATACAGGAGTACTCACAGTAATCTTCAACGAGAACTTGGAGCCGTGATATATCGAGAAGTGGTCCAGAGCTTGCGCGAGGGACGGGAACTTGGTGCGGAGGGCATTCTCCGGGGTACCCGCGAGCGCGGTCATGGGAATGCCGCGTCCGCTGTTGTCCACAGTCGGGATGCGGCGGGAGGGGGAAGCACCAGTAGGACGCAATTGCGGGACGACCAGCATTGCTCGCAGAGATGCTACAGACGTAGAGAAACGGAATGGGAGGCGCAAGCTCGAGCAGAGAACGACAGTGAGGATGCCCATAGCGGAGAGCGAGCGAGGTCATAAATACCAACGCATACGAGTACACCAAAGCTATAGGAAGCGCAAGTACACACATCATAACAAAGCGCAGTCCCAAAAGCTGGAGAGCAAATGTAGGTAGCAAAGCGGGAGCACTCGAGGCGGACAGAGCAGCGCGAGGATGGGCTATGCGCGTGCCGCACATCAGCGCGCACGACTCGAAGTCGATAGCATCCTAGGAGAGTACAGAGAGAGAGGAGTGGAGGGCCATCGAGTAGAGATTATTCGTAGCCTGCAGCAGCGCGCGATGGAGTTGCCACTGAGTTGCCGCAAGGTCCAAAATGAAGCGCGCGCGTATGCACCAAGGCCGTTGGGTGACCAAAGTGCGACAGGCCATTCAACAGTTATTGACAGAAAGAGAAAGCTGTGGGACCGGATGTTAGTTGAAATACCAGAGGAAGTCGCCAGAACTTTAAGAAACCGGCCAAAAGACGTCAGAAGCAAAGCGTTGCCAGCCTGAGCAGCGATAAAGCAAGCCTGAAGCCGCCACTCATTGTCTGTTTTTCTGATTAAAAGTAGCCGTCACATTACAAAGCAAATAAACCACAAGATATCCTATAATGCATAAAGACTCACCAATAGTAACAGGCCATTTGTTTTAGTACCCTTGCAGGTACATCATGGAGTTTTGTCCCGGAGGTTGTTACTGGAAGACCATGAGATTTGCGCCACCATTGTCGCGTACGTTATAGCGAGAGAGATAACCGTAAATTATTCACGAAAGCGATATACGAGTCCAGTAAGAAGGCGACTGGCGGCCACAGCGTCGTTCGATCTTGCCCGGTGCGCGTGAGAGCGTAGTAAGAGTCCTCGGAGTCTCAGAGAGCCAGAAAGCAGTGAGTCTGAATCCGGTGGTCCAAGTTCCGGTGTGTGTATGTGAGATACTAACAAAAACAGAGCCGTGAGTGAAGCGGGTCGCCGCACCAAAAGACGGTGCCTCGAGGCCAGAGTTGGGACGTCGGGCGTTGGCGGAGAGGATTGTTTGGTCGTGTTAGGATCCCAAGCCTCAGCCTTCCCGATTTGTCACTGAGAGCGCCGGAACAGGCTTACGTAACCATTCTGATTGTGAGGGGCGGGAAAGCCTCGTCCCCGTCGTCGTCTTCCTCTTCTGCCTCGACGTCGCTGGCTCCTTTTTCCCCGCCATGGAATCCCTCAACCTCAACAACCTCGCAAAGTCCCTCCCTTCTTCCAGCTACGCAAATGCTGAGAAAGAGCTCACCAACAACTTCAGAGGTTCGTCTCCTCGTCGCCATATCTTTCCCTCATCCATGTAGCCATCTCTACATGACCCATCCTAACCACTCAATCCGCCACGCCTTTCAACCCGCAGCTGCTGCTCTCAGCCTTACCACATTGTTCCGCTCATCCAAGACCGCCTCCAAACGCGCGTACAATGCTGGTTACTCCGCAGCTTGCCACGACCTCCTCAACATGATTCAGCAAGGCGTCTCCACCGACGCAGACCCCTCCCGCGAGGTCACCATCGGCCGTATCATGGACTACATAGAGGCCCGCCTCGAGGCAATCAGGGCTCGCGAGGAAGAAGAGGATGAGGAGGAGGAGAAAGAACGCGCCGCCAAAGGTGGCCCTCCCTCTACCGCAGGCCCCAGCGTCGTCGTCAAACCCGCCCCTAAGCCATCCAGCCCGACGCTCCCTCCAGCCTCCACACGACGAGATCAGGTACGTGCTCACCACCCCATACTCCTTCTATACGCCTGTCGTCAACAGTCTTTCCGTCTCGATCAGCCCATCGCGCCTCCGACGCCGTACACCCCTTCCAATATGGAAGCCTCTCGCGCCTGCGCCCCACCCTCTCTTTCGTCGCCCACCCCTTCCGTCCTCCCCCTCCGACCCCTGCCCGCACAATCGATGATGCAGCCCCTCGCCCGCACGTCCCTCAAGTCCCGTATCTCCGTAAACCCCAAAGAGCTCCCGCCCGCACCCATGTCCTTTGCCTACGAACCGCCCGCGATCGCCGACGTCTCCGTTTCCACGCTTGCCTCGGACCCCGACCAGGAACACGAACACCCCCATCTGTTCTCGTTTCCCCCCGTGGCGGCGAGCACACCCCTCAAGCGGAGACGAGAGGCGATGAGTGCGAGTGCCGACGGACCCCCAACCTCCGATGGTGCTGCCCCGAGCGGCGCCGTGGGCACGAGCAGACGACGCACGCGCAGCTGGCGCGGGGACCAGGCCAAGCAGCAACAACAACACCAGCAGCGTGTCGATGGCGCGGAGGCGATGGACGTCGAGGAGGAAGGGCCGCAGCGGAAGCGTGTCGCGCGCCGATAAGGCGTCGTATGCTTCCCGTCCCATGTGCATCCGGTCTGTCGAACTATTGTTCCTGCTGTGGAGGAAGGATCTCGGTTTGACAGGACGATGCACATGCATGCCCATGGCATTCGTATATGGTACACAACATAGTATGCCCCCATTCGTTTTCGCGCCCGCCTTCGTCTTCGTCTTCGTCTTCGCTTTCCCAGCGGTCTGCAGGCCGCTGGGACCGTTTTCCGCCGCATGGTACACCCACCCACATGTCCCGAGCACGCACGCCTTCCCCATCCGCGCAATCCTTACGAACTCCGACCGTCTACGTCCACCGTTTAGTATTAGCACACATTTTTGCATTGCATCGCACGGGCAACATGATTGTATCGTATAGCCGTATGTTTTTGCGTACAAAGTTATGCTGCCTGTCGCGGGTTGGCCGCGGCGGGCATTGTATCACAAGTCTCATTACATATTGCATCGACCGAGCGCGGACTAGGACGGATATTAGCGCACGACGAATCCCAAGCAATCGAGGCAAGTAGTCCAAGCTTACCTCCGCGTACACTGTACACTGACAAATTCTTTCAGACAGCGCATAGCCAGTGCGCCTTCGTTCGGGAGGGCTCGGTAAAGCGTCCTACTCGCACCGCAGGTATACACCACGATCGCTGGCGTGGTTTACGTTCCCCATGTCTCGCTCTTAAATGAGAAACTGGCCGGTGGCGAGAGCTACCCCTTGCCGTCGAAGGCTCCGGTCCTCAGGCTGTTAGTACATTAGATGACGGTCGCCGACCCACTTCCAGTGGTAGGCCGATTGCTTGACGGGAGTCGGAAGTCTGTCCGGAACGAGGAGTGGCGAAGAAGCTCGGAGGTGAGCATTAGAAAAGGCGATTGTCGAGATGGAGTGAAAGTTGGTCGGACCCGGCCGTACATGATCCTATTGCAACTCGTTGAACGGGAGCCTCTCGTGGACAGGTCGGGCGTACCTAGTGGGTGGTGAGACGATCTGAGCCCTCCATCGTCCTATAAACAAGAGGGGCAATCCAAGCTGAATTCTCGGGCCGTAGCTCGCGCGCGGACCGTGAGGAGCGCTGCGAGGCGGGGTGGCTCTCAGTGTCCACACTGGCACTGGTCGTCGACCAACAGTCCAAGCGTTCTTCCTCCTCTCACTCCTCTGGGATCCTCTCTCTCCATCGCTGACCACAGTTCTCAATCCTTGCATCAAAAATGTTTTGGCTTCGCTGCACTGTGTCTGCAATCGGGCCTAGTATTTCCCGGGGCGGCCCAATCATCATAACCATGCAATAGTCTCCATGTCTTGGTAGTAGGCAAGTCCATCCCCGCTCGAATGTGATCACTGTGCGGCTTGTATTTGTTTTATACAAGTCCATTTTCGCTTCCTGAACCGCTCAGGGACAGGTGACGAGTTATAGACAAGGTCAGCTTTGCATCCCCTTCAACGCAGCTCGATACACGATGTTCCCTATCTCTTCCCTTACCTCTCTCCTCCGAGCTAGTGGTTCGCACTCCGGTTCCGCTGAAGACCAGCCGCGAACCCGTCCAGAACTACCGCACTACACTGAGGTATGGCGATCACTTCTTCTCGTTCTGCCCCCCATCATGATGATGCTAAGCAATTCTCCCCCAGCAGTAATCCGCAGCGCTGACCGAGCCTCCGCTACCGCGCATGGCGTCTCGTCCTCTAATCCTGAACCTACTTTTCCGAACTTTAATTCGTCAGCTTTTCTCCCACGAGAACGTACGAGGTACGCTGGGCAGGGGAGTACAGGACCGAAAACTATCCGGGTACGTCGTGCTCGACCCCGACGTGAGAAGTTACATTGTAAGTACGCGATGAGCTGTCTCCAAGGTCGTGGAGGGGGAACGAGCAGCGGACCGAGGTAATCTCGTCTCGATTTCGGAGAGGTCAACTTGTGAGCTCGTGGTGCTGAGCTTATCCTGTGTTGCACGACTGTGTAGGCTAACACGTCCTTCGTGTGTTTTTCTTGCACGCACTGAGCGAACTGATCGGAAGGAAGGGCTTAGCATATTCAAGGGAGACGGAGGCTAGGATCTGAGCATGAATATGGTATCCAGCGAACGAATAGGCCACCGAAGAATAGCAAGTGGACAAATCACACGAAGGGTACGTGAATGCTTGTCCTATCGACAACGAACGACGAGTGTATTGCTCCGTGGGGGGTTTGGGACTATTCCATATTACCCGGATCATTTCACAATTTGTCGAGCCACAGGAGGCCCGCGTCCACGCCCGCAACATTGCCATCATCTTCCGCAAACGAGTTAAGGTACACAGGTGCGTCGTGCCATTCGTCAGCTTCCTCGAGCCTGCCCGGCTATGACTATTATTTTGCAGTGCACAGCCCCGGATATTCGAGCCGATCGTCGTCGGCGACCTCGGGAACATCAATGCTCCCTCCCCGAGCTGGGACGCACTCGACACGAGGGGGATCAGCGCGTGGGATGACGACCCATGCGACCGACAACGGGTCCTATGCGTCATGACACCATGCAGACGTCGCGAAAAGGACATAATCCACGCCTTCTCCCGGCCGTTCCTCACCTCAAGCCTCCACAACGTCCGTCTCTCTGTGCCTACTGACCGACTTTGCTGCCATTGATTGTACGCAGATGGTACCAGAGCTCAAGGATCGCCCCCATGGGGCACGTCATGCGAGCGACACGTGCATCCGAGTGGGGCACTGCGATAGACTCCGCGCCGCCAGATTGGTCCCGCGAGCGACGTCCATCCGTCCCGTGCATTACAGATCTTGCGTCTGTCTTCGCACACGACCGAATAGGTCTCGAAACCATGTTGCGCTCAGGTTCGTCTTCTCTCGCGCGGCTCTCGCATTCTGTGTTCTGTTGCGCGTAGATCATGCATTGAGGAGGAGGCAATAGAACATCTCCCAATTCTTGACCCACGGGGTGTCACGACTCGAGTTCTCGGGTATCACCGTGAAGCTTGTGCATCGGGCTCTCCCAGACTTCGCAGTACATATCGTAGGTTGTGGACGGGCTCTGGCAAGAGCTTCGCGGCAGGGAGCCGAGTCCATCCCATCATTATATGTACATGCCAGCACTAGTCATCGCGGGCGTTGTGCGGACCATCTAAATTCGAATGTCGAGGACTCCCTGAGTTTCGTACTTACGGTTGGAGGGGTTCGCGCTGATAGATAGACATACTATGGGGTCAGAAATGTTTGGGGACGGGCGGACCTCGCTTGGTTCTTTTGGGTCGCGTATACTAAATCTCTATCTGTATTGTTCTATCTTGGTCCACCTGCGTTCCTACGCCTTACGACATTTCGCCGACATCGACCCTCGATGAGAGGAATAATCTCCCGCGTCTTGTGTTTGCACAGCTCCCGGGACATCGCATACGGGCAGCTGTCATTGCTACCTGCACAGAAGGTAGCGATCGTGCCATACACGCATCTGACGATGAGCGGGATCTCCGGATCCCAGAGGAGACGTGTGTACAGCGCGAGAGAATGGTAATAGAGCGACGTGCTTCGCGTCATGCATCCATGCACCTGAGTGGGAACGATAAGAGGGAACGCAAAGAATGGTCTCGGAAATTGACAGCAGTCCGCCGCTATCCATTAGCAGACAAGTCCTTCCACAGATCCAATAGATGAATTGAATTACCGCCAACCTTCGTACGTAGAAGGATGCGCTACGCCTCTAAAGGTAAGATAGAAACTCGAAGAGGAAACTAGTATACGGACCTCCTCACTACGACTAGACCCCGTCTGGCCCGAAGGCGGCTGTTATATGTTATTTTTCGTATTGGTGGGGTTCAATCCGAGCTGGAAAAAAGAGGAGGGAATGAGGCATGAATGGGTACCCTTCCAGTCTGCGCGAGGGGGAGAAGCCATCGAACGCCGGCCCGGTTTGAGATATCTGAACAATCGCGCCCAAGCATGCCAAGAGAAGGATCTCTATGTGCCTGCGCTCAGAATCGTCGGTTGAACCTAGAAGGCTAGTATGATATGATGAGGACCGTATCTCAAACTTTATTATGGCTATTGTTGTCGTTGCAGTTGTCCGACGGCGCCGCCAGAGTTTTCAGCTATGGAAACGTAAGCTCGGATGAGAGACAGTTTGCAAAAGTCCGTCGCCTTCAGTGATGTCTAGAATATTTAGAGTGGTTATTAGAATATTAGCAACATGGGTTTAAACGTAGAGAAAACGTTGAGACTAGCGTCAAGTTGTCACCGCCAGGAAGACATTAAATCGTATCTCAAAGACTGAGTTAGCGAACCCTTCTGCTGGAAATGCGATTGGCAACAACACTTACCGATGAAGGTTTTGATAACAGCAGACCGCTCCCGACTTACCCCGTATACTTATGCCACAGTGCCGTCCCGTTCCAAAAATTGCCCTAAATCTGAGTTCGGCGGCATCGTCAATGCGTTCACGGAACAGACCATGCATGAAAATATATCTATCAGGACGCAACTCATTCCTGCGGCTGTGACAGAGGGAAAGGGGAATTAGCACCGACCACGGGTACTCGCCGACATGGCAGTGACACAAGCGCAGGCCACCGCATATCATTACAGCCGGTACGAATGGATGATGACCCGTGGGACTGAAGACGGTGGTTGAGCCAACTTCCGGCATGTTCTACCTCCGAGAACGCCAACGAGTCGGAGGCCCGGAGCAGTCGGTCACGAATGCGCAGTAATACTAGGCAGAAGGATATCTGTTCCCAATGAAGTGGAAGGTGGGCGACATCGTTCCAGTGCTTGAGGGAGATGGTCGTCCGACATGGACTTATCCTCTCACGCTGGCACCGCCGTGGGCATCTCAGGAGGAATAACGGGGCCCTTGCCATCTCGTAAGGAGAAGAGGGACGCCGTACCTTTTGGGGAAGCGAGCGTCCAGTCATCACCACCGCACTGAACCCGATGACCACAGCCAATGGCGAATTCGTCCGGAAAGGTGTCCTTATGCTCTCGAATACCGCTTCCCGGTACTTTTCTACAGCGGAGATTTCTGGCGTCCTAGATGTCCTCGAATGAGCGATCATATTCAAGGCAGGAAGACGGAGGAAGATAGAGGCAATGTGCAGAAAGAGACAAGACAGCTGTAGCTGTTATAAACCATGGTGAAATTGGTAACGGCAGATATCGCGTGACTGGTGGGTAGGAATCGCGGTTTCCCCGTCAAAGTTCGAACGATGTGCACGAACTTGCAATACCTTCACTCGATCTGTTGTGGCTGAAATTTGGATTCGGGGACTGGTCAAGAGTGGTTGTCAACACATGCTCTAGTCGATAACGTACATTTGACGCACCTATAAGAGAACGCTCTTCGGGACCTACAAACTTGCTAATGGAGGGTCACGAGTTACTGCATCCGGCGGGTGAGGAAGACATCTGCTGCCAGTGTTCTCAGATTTTATGGCGCCGGTTTGACAAAACAAAGTGCTTCTATAGATCGTTATTTAACAGTTGAGCTGCCGTACTCTACGGGCTCGACGACCGCGACAACTTGAAGCGAGAGAATGTAAGGGCATGCTTCAAGTGGCCACTGAGTGTTACCAGCAATGGCATGCAGAAAGGAAAATAGCTAGCACTGGTGTACTAGTAGATGCTATAAGCGACGCTACTCACAGGCAATAAGCTCATTGGGCAAAGATAATGGAAGATGAGCGCTGAGCAGCGGCCCAGCGGGAGTCGGACACCGAGAGGGAAGTGGGTCACTGGGACAGGTGGATGCCACGTGGTGCTCACCGTCGCGTGGGACTCGAGGCCTCGACCTCAAGAACTTGCTTTCCACGAGCATCCGCAAGAGTGTGCGCATTTCTCCGAACCCAGAAGACCAGCAAATTTCAGTGAGTTCTTGACTTCTGAGAGTCCCCATCCGAGGAGATGTTTAAGGCTACCCTTGGCTAGGCACCGATGCCGTCGCATTCTCCACTCAAAGAACCCTGAGCATTTGGCACCCAGCAGACGGCGGACCTTGGGTCGACTCAAACTCTCCAAACAGCGAGTCTCCGCTCGGATCTTTTCGCTTTTATACACCGTCTTTGCAGTCAGGAACTCCTGACGCCGGAGGATCGTCGGAACGGAACACCAGTCCTTGAGGAATGGGGGCCAAAGACGAAACCTCTGACTCGTCAGACCCCGTTCCCCCTGCCCCGCACGTCGACAACTCAATCGACATCGTGACAAGGGATGCATGAGGCTTTAAAGTCCCGAAAAACGTACGAGAGACTAAAACTCAGTAAACGCCGATCTATTGCATACCCCATGGCGATTCGCCCTAACCTCACCTCCATCCGATCGCATACTGCGAAGGTTTGAATGTTTTCTCTGACCATCCCCTCGTGGAGTGGGAAGGCAACGGAGGTGTTCCGAGGAGCGAGCGACGTCGCCCCGTTCGTGTGTGTTGAACCTGGGCGTCGGCGAGGGATTTGGAAGGGGTTACGCATTCCAACGTCTACAGTACCGGCTATGTGGGCGGTCAACGCAACTGACCCAGGCAAAAATAACGTCGCCGTCACGGCACCTGTACATGGCATCAAGATGCTAGGAATTAGCAGACCCGTCTGCCATTTGAGCGACTTTTGTAGCAGAGCCCAATTAACGCCTATCGTACACGATTTCATACCTGAAGCCAATAAACAGCGCATTATATATCGGAGATGTGTCGTAGTGCCCTAGAGCCCCAGACGGAAGCTGTTAAGTGCGCGTCGGTCCTCAGCAGTAAGGGGTTGGTAGTTGCTTGGTACGCCGCTCGTACTCGTGGGATACATCGGAGAAGAGGGAGGGGTGAGAAGTCCGACTGGTACCACGGTCGACAGTCGAGGCAGTGCTCCTGACGAGCTACCTGGTCGGTGCTGGCCTACCGAATAATGGCTCGGGCTGTACCGTACTCCCGAAGACGATGAGGAAGACGACGAGGACATGGGTCTATCTGTGGTAGCGGCCCCACGACTGACAGGAGACCAGGGAGATGGAGGCCAATCTGGGTAGTCCCTGCCCGCATGGGAGGACTCGTGGCCGTCTGCATCTTCGAGTACGCGGCCAAATCGAGCGATGTTACCCTTTGCAGATGTGAAGATCCCCTCTGGGACTCTAATGTTGCGGAGGTATTCGTAGTTCTCGATGACGGGAAGGCGGGTGTAGTCGTCACCCTTCAGGACGTCACAAACGTCAGCGCAGGGCGGGGAAAAGATTGATGCGATGACCGCACCGAGAAGTAGGCAACGATGTGCCACTTCCGAGGAGATTCACCCCGGCGTGTGTGGACATGTGTGGAGTACGTCTGTTTCGTAAGGCCATCAGGTTTTGATGGCCTGTCCTGCCTTCGAATGGGCGCGGGAGGGGCTGCAAAAGGATCCAGCGTTCGACGAGCCCTTCAAGTAGTGCGCTTGTCAGTCGTGAGAATCAAATGTGACGCCGCGGCGGACCACCTACCGACGCGCCGCTTTTGCTTCCTTCTCCTCCGGCGTTGTCTCTATCTTCTCCTCGTAGAACAAGTAGTCACCACGCATGCGACTCTGTGACCTGGCGTAGCGGCACGATTGAGCGGTGATGGTGCGGGTGAAACAAGTCCATGTCACTCACCAACGTCTGCCATCCGTCCACCTCTCCAGCCCACCTACTCAATGACACGCACATCGAAGCGTGGGTTAATGAGGCTAATACGTGCCCGAAAGGTGTTCCCTTACCTTGCTTGTGCTCAGCTTCTTCCCACACGAAAACATTTCCAGACACGAGTTGCTCACGCTCGTTGGCGGTGAGACGGCGGGTGATTAAGGGAAGCACGCCCAGTCGAACGGCTTCGAAGACGACGTGAGCGTCCCTAGCATCGCGAAGGTCTAGGCCAATAAGGATGGACAATGAGCGGCTTTGAGAAAAAAAAGGGACAGCGTTGAACATACGGAGGGCTGGGTGTGTAGCATGGCTAGCGGCGTCGACAGAGCAAGGGGAAGACATGGCGCAAACAGAGAGAGGCGGTTGGTACCCAAAATTCACCACCGTCGAGACTATATAGGCCACGGGGAATCCGAAGTTGCTCTGTCCATAGGCACCGAAACGGGAAGGTCACTCAAAACGGAGAAGCCCGGGTTCTCGGAATCGAGGGAGCTCGATATGGCTAAGAGACAGACAAGATGAGAAGGGGATCGGAATGAATTGGTAGGTAGGGTTTGACGCACGAAAGGTGGAACAACTCGTCCCTTGAGCCTAAGTGTCGCGTCTCCGTCCCCGCACCAGCGTTTATATACCGGTGTGAGCGCAATGACGTTCAGCACGCGTCTGTCGGGCTTATACATATTTCGCGGCTTCCGTCCGTCCTCGGGCGATCAGATTGGCTATCACCCATACAGAGAGGATTCGCGAGGACGTACCGTCTTGAAATGCTAGATTTGAATTGGTGGCCGTAACCTTAAATTCAAGGCTTCCCGCTTTCCCATGCCCTAGGGCCTATCAAATTTTCGCATGGCGCGTATGTCAACGTAATACCGTCATTACGTCCTACCACAGTGGGGCATCTTCGGAGATCCGGTATTTCTCCAGAGGAGCATTCGAGCGGGGGAAAGTAGTGTTAGATATGGGTGCCGCTAGTGAGATTCATCGCCTCGCCCTTTCAGCGCATCGCGGGCATAGATCGAAGAAAAGACCCACGAAGTAGATTAGACCTGGGAGTTCCATCGATCCTATGGCACCGCCGACTTGGAGTGTCCGCGCCGCGTGCGCCGTGCCACAGCCATCCACAACCGGGCCGCGGCGCAGTTTTCTGCCCGAATGAATGTCGTATTCAAAGAAGCGCCACATCGTCCTAGTGTTTCCGTGCGCCGTGCCTAGCTATGTGTGTCCAAGTGTAACCGTGGTTGTGTCGCAGATCGTTCACGTCTATCGTACGAGGGACAGAAGACTTTTGAGATACTCAATTGGCGACGCGCGGAGAAGAGGTGATACGTCGAGGAAAGGACGTCGTGCTGTGACAGTTGCGGGTACGTAGCGCAGGGCCCATCGTTGATTATGGCAGGTGGCGAGGTTTTGCCGCAGGAAGCACCTAAGATAGATGGGCGTGAGGGAGAGCATGCGACGATCCAGCCATGACTCACCGCAACTTGATGGGAAGAGTGGATTGGCTCTGGGGGCACGCGTGTAGAGCGAGCGAATGTCCAGAATATGGGCGACATATGACAGCATACTGTACGTAGATATCACAGATTTTTAGTTCATTCCCTTTAGGCGCAATTCAATGTGAGCTTACTTCTGAGTGACGTCTAGGACGCATTGATGGTCGAAAGAAGGTTGATGCTGACAATCGCTCCACAGCACCATCCTAGCAAGTTGCCTCATGAGAACAAAAGGATCGAAGAGCCAATGCGCTATACAGAACAGGCTAATCCATTCCATCTCATCAACAAATACGCCTTCCAATGCAAAGTCAGTCTCAACAGTGTCGTAGAGAGTATTTGGCGCGTTGGCAACGGGAGTGGTGTGATATCGACAAAAGTGAATAGACATGCCGGGCGGTTGCACCCTACGTCGCATGCGTGTAATGTCGGACTAGTGAAAAATCAAGAACGAGGAAAGAGACGTGCTTATCTGGACATGGCGGTACGACGCGTTCCCGCGCCTGGCTGCCCGAAGGCGGGGTACAATGACGATTTGAACTCTGCGCACCTAGACGTTGTCGTCATGATCGCAAAAAGGCACAAGATCCTGCTCATGTCCGCCCTTGAAAGTCCCGGCGCCGACAGACAGTGTACCGGTCACGTCGTCACGGTGCCGTACCTCGGTAGTTCGCATGGAAACGTCGCTGTAGGGCCTAGCCGACGGCCGAGAGAACCAGGACACCTTGTGCATACGGCTAAGGTTGTCGCCTTAGAACAGAAGAAAGGGTGCCCCTAGATGGAGAGCGGCAGATATGGAGCGGCCGCTTCCGAGGGATATGGGTGGGTCGTACGGGGCGTATGGAAGAAGGGGCGACGAAAGGAGATCGGGGCAGCGCGGCTGACAGAACCGCCAGCGCGAGCCGGGAGCAGAATGCCCCTGAGAAGAGCTCGGGAAGAACAGTCACCTGCACATTTAGGTTGAATCTCAGGCGCGCACGAGCGAGTACGGCTGCGCGGGGGGGTTACACAGACCAAGGCTTGGGCGGACGAGGAGAAGACCTCGCCGTGGTTGCCCGCTGAAAACCAAGAATAACTTGACAGCGCTGAATAGGCCAGAAGCATGGCATGGTCTGGGCAGCGCGTCATAAGATGAGGGCGAGGGATGGCGGGGAAGTCTACTGACCTCGTGGATATCTCAACGGTGGTCGATGGGGACACGCGACCAACGCAAGTCTATCAAACGTCCAGCGGGTGCTGGTAGCTTCTCACGAAGGAAAGACAGTGAGAACCGTCGCTTTAGGCCTATGGTATCACAGCAAGCTTACGAACCAGAGAGACCTAGAAGGACCAACGCAGAAGTATCGGGCGCGTAATCATACCATAACAGGTCGCATGTGGGTCTGTAAGGGACAGCAAAATACGACGGAAATTATAGGATAGCCAAGCTAATCGCGTCGCGGGGGCCATGACCTGAAAGGACTAGCGAATATTCAGAGCAACGGTGCACCTATCACTTTATGGCAAATGAGCTGCGCAGGACGAGGTCTGGTGATGACAGTGATAAGAGGCCCCCTGGGGAATGTAGCTCACGAATAATATTAGCGTTGGGATTCCCATGTCTTGGTCATGACCAGGCCGATCGCGCGAGACGGCGGGGTGAGCAGGTGATGTTCAAACACGTGGAACGATGGTAAGAGAGGAAATACAAAGCGATGACAGGTTAACCTCGTAGGAAGGGTCTGGAGACAGTTGATACTCCTTAGATGCGATTGAGAGTTGAACATGGCGTGTGAGCGGAACCGTCCGAGAGACGGGTGAAGTGATAGACCATTACGTTGTTCTCTACCTGCATGGGAATAAGATGTGCGGTAGCGTATGGAACGGGGCGTCCATGAGTGGACAGTAGAGTTCAGCAAGGGCCAAATGAAGGGGGAGACTCACATTCATTTTTGGAGACGGAGGGTTCACACGTCTGCGCGGCTGCTGACAAGGGGACAAGCTTGTTCGGAAGCCGACAGAAACATCAGTTTGCTTCTCTTTGATGAAAGAACAGTCATCTATCCGTTCTCGTAGTGGGCATGGTTGGAGTGCATTCTGGATGAGGCATGGATTCACGAGGTGGGTCAGCACGCGCGGTCGAACGAGCGGTTGGAAACACGTGTAGGAAAGCGAGAATTTGCGGCGTCCCTGAGAGTGTCATACTGCCTCGAACCGGGCGCAATTGGATGCTTCGTGTAGTTTTTACCGATGTCAGGCCACCGTCGAGCGTCGAGCCAAGGAATGTGAGTGGGCAGACGATTGAGCGGAGAGAGGTAGACCCGCCGATGACTGTCTGATTCCTGAGAGAAAGGAGAGTCAATTCCCAGAGCCGAGCGGGAGTTTAAGGAGGCTTTCACCTTAAACCGCAACATTTGCACATTGTCGCCAGTCGGTGAGAGCCAGCACACGAGCCGCCCGTCGCGCGCTCCCAGCCTTTGCTTGGCCTTGTTTGCCACCTCCAAGGCGCCATAGGCGCTTCTCATCCCCTTCTTGCTCTGAACGGACCAGGACTCAACCCCATCTCCCGCGAGAACCGGAACCACAATGTCGATGCCTGCCACACCATACAGACTACTGTAATATGGCTGTGGATGATGCTTTCTGGGCACTTTCACACATACCGCATATCCCGGCGGATCTCCTCTCGTGACCCGTCCAGCCCCAGAAACGCCACCATCTTCGATCCCTATGCATTCAATTCTCTACAGCCATCCATTCTATCTTGTGCTTATCCGCCTTTCCTGTGCCGCCTTCCAAACGCTCTGAGTCTGTTGCGAAGAGATCTTCTGGTGTATCGATCACATCATCCCCGCTAGTCTAATGTCTGCATCCCTTCGCTCGCGAGTTTGTCCGGCGTCCCTTCTCGACCTCCGTCGGCCGCACCGGCCAGCGTACGTTTCGTAGTCCCGCGCCTCCTCCGCGGAAGCCAAGTCGACGCCTTCTTTGCCCTCTTCCGAGCGCTCAAGAACATACAACGATAACGGACTGGGATTGGCTCGTCGAGGGCTACTAAGCTTCAAGCTCGCGAACGCTACTTAGGCGAGGATCTCAGCACTCAGGTCCCGAATCCAGGGTGCGTTTTGAATGGCACCCTTGAGTCTCTCTCAAAGATGCACAGTTGACCTTGACCTCCCTCCAACGACTTTCCAGGCGCCAGCGGTGCGCGTCGGCGATTAAGACTACGCCGTGCACGTCGTCGGCACGAGGTACCCCTGTCCCCCAACGGCGGGCTGTCGATCACGTCCGCCGCCACCGTCAGCTTTCAAATTCCCCAGCATGAGATTGGTCGAGCGGGGAGGGATCTGGAGGGGCAATGCTGTCGATGACAGCGTTCTGTGCGGTGCCCGTGACGGCGTGTATTAAGTATGTAGGCGCAAGGGGGGGTGCCGACGTGCCCGAATGGTGTTTCGGTGAGCCCTTACAACCTTTCCAGGGACGTCAGGCGAGGGGGCGGCGCGCACAATGACAAGTGCGAATCACTTCTCCCTTTTCGCCTCCTAGGAGTCTATGACGGTGCGCGTAGGACGCTCGGCATGCCGACGTGGGGAGACACGGGTGATATGTACAGCCCGTCGGCTTCTTTCATTCCGTCTTATTCACGCGCTACTGTATTCCCTTGCCACTGCAGCTAATGTACCTGTGCACAGTGCGCACAGGCCGCGGAGAGCTCGCCCGGCGGCGTCCGCCGGTTCCAGGAAGGTGCGAGTGGGAGATGGAGGCGCGCCATCACTTCTGCACTCCCGCGACCACACCAACACCAACACGAGCCCGCGGCGAGATTCAGAGGGAGCTCCGAGCCTGAAGCTTGTCTGCGGGAGACCCGACGGCGGTCGTGACCTCGGCAAGGCGCAGAAGCCACGCTTGTTTGACAGGCTCGCGGCGGCGGGCCAGCTGGCGCGCTCGTACTGACTGTGCACGCACACTTCAGTCATGTACTGATTATGGCGCCTACGCCCGAACCCCGAGGGGAGAAGACGAAGACGGGGCGGAGGCGGACCACGCGTCACGGTCTCCATCTTCGGGCGGGACGGGGCCTCGTGGCATCGTCACACACCCGGCTTGCTTGGCCCTCCCGCGCATGCGTCGTGTTGATCTGGGATCGGACGAAACGTTAACGTCCTCCAGTCTTGGGCCTTGGCTGGCCTTGGAGGCCCGTCGTCATGCTCTAGGCTAGAGTCGTCGGCATTCTAACCGGCAACCTAGGACGTCGGTGTTCAAGGGTCGAGCCGTGCAGACAGGAGGAGGGGGTCTCGATCAGGTTTGCCTCCGACGACATGACGGCCCGGGTGTAGAGCAAGTGAATGAGGCTGGAGGTTGGCTGGGCCCGATCGTTTTGCCGATCGAGATGCGATAGGCTATAGGTCCGTGAGCGAATCGTAAGTAGTCCTCGCTGTGAGTGCTGCCGTATGCACTGTGCGGGCGGCATCGTGATTGGATGGGGGGAGGCCGGAGGGGATTGGACGGCGCGGGGTAGTGGCAGTGGGCGATAGAATTGAACACGAGCTGTGCAGTGAAATGGAACAATGGGATTGTCCATGTACTCCTCGGCGATTGTGCAGGATAAGAGCCGTCCGAGACGAAGGCCTCAAAGGATGAGAACGTTGGAGAGGTGGATAGCCAGCATTCGGCGGTGCGCCTGACGTTGGGCTATGCGAAGCAATGGAGACCTGGTGGTGGAGGTTCATGATGCCACCTTGTGAGGATCAGAAGCAGACATAATTGCCAAGGGAAGCTCCACATGAACGAGCGAGGCATTCGTACGAGATGCGTCAAATGCGGAATGTGAGGTAAGATTCGATGTCAAAAGTACAAGAGGCAGTCTCAATAGGATTCCGGGCCGACGAACCTATGGCCTCATGGCCCATGGTCGGAAGACGGGACGATGGGTCGATACGGAGCCTGTGATACTCAGTATCCCGGGATGCTTAGGCCGGAAGTAGGTCAGCGGCGGTCACCGTCGACGAGACGAGTGCAGAGGGTAAAGAAAGGTTGAATTAATTGAATTAATAGGGGAATGTAGTAGGATCAGTGGATGATTTTGAGTGTTGAGGATGACTTATGGGGCTCCGAGTCATCGGGATGATGTCGGCGGGGCACAGGCCGCACAGCTTTTGAGGCGCGAAAGAAAAAAGGTGTTTACCATAAGCGGACGATGGCGGGGTCGATGGGATGGTGGCGTGAGACTCGCCTGGGACGCTTGCGGCACGACTTGGGCGGGGAAAGCGATGGCGGATGGCCTCGTGCTGCCTGCGCTGGGCTTGTTCTCTACTCTCTGCGTCCCGCCGGCTTTGAGCTCGTCGTCGTAGGCATTCTGGATCAAGGCGAACAGCGACCTCTGCCGCGTTCGGCCCCCGGCTTCTGCAGGAGATCGGGGCCCAGCGCTTCGTCCGGGAAGGCTGTTTCCTCCTCTCCTCCTCCTCCGTTCCCTCTCGGTGCCCGCCTGGGGTCCGCATCATCCTCTCCAGCTATATAACCCTCCACTTCCCTCGGCTGCAGCCCCTCTCCGGTCTCTTGTTGAATATCCGTCGAGAGACCCTGCGCTTGTTCCACATCCGCTGTGCGCCGTGTCCTCTGCACGTTCAAAGCTCTCGCTCGACCCCACTCTAGTCCCGGTTTGCAACTCCCGCCACGATGCCTTCTCGCGCAAAGGCAAGCCCGCTCTCCAAGCCGCCCGCTCTACCCCCTCCCCTCACTTCCAGCTCATCTTCCGAATCCGCCGCATCTACCGTCATGGCCTTGTCACCTCTCAACCCTACCCACCCAAAGTCCCCCAAGCTATCTCCTTCCGATACCGCATCTCCTGCATCTACCAAGTCTGCTCCTCCTACCTCTGACTCCTCTCAGTCTCTCCGCTCTCGCGGTGCCTCTGTCTCCACCATCCGACCGCCGTCGTTCCCTCTCAACCGCATCGTTTCTAGTCCCGTTCCCACCTCGACCTCCTCTTCCACCACAACTCTCGTTCCTCTCCCCCTCGGCTCAGACTTCCGCTCTAGAAGTCGCACCCCTTCTGTCCAACATCGCGAACGCTCCGTTAGCCCTCTTCCTGATCTTTTCTTCATCTGGCGCACTTCAAGTCGCGACTCTAATCCCGTTAACCATGACGACTCGGCCAACTGGTGGACGTCCAGGGAAGTCACCCCCAGACCTTGGTCTCAGAAGAAGGAAAAGAACATCCCTGTAGAGCAGTCCGAGGGCTATATCCGCACCAGAGACGTGAGTACTAGCCATCTTAGTTCCCTCCGAGCCCTTCAGTCCTCATCACCCTCTAGCGCGTCGCTGAGGCTGCCGTTAACATCCTTGGCACTGCCGCGGAAATTGCCCACGAGCTCTTGGAGGCCAGCGTGGACGTCCTACGCTTCGCGCCTATCGTGGGCCTAGAAGAGGCCGCCCGCACGCTTCTTTACATATGGGAGTCTCTCCAATTGGTCGACGTAGGTCCCGTCCGTGCCTTCACCCCAACCCACCCCTAAACCTCCTTCCATTCCCTAGATCAATCGGCTGGCATGCCTCCGTCTTACAGAGCGATGCGCGACAGTTCTCATGTCTATTCGTGAAGAGATTGCCAGTGCAGGAGACGAGGTCAGTGCTGAGCTCCGACCCCCACTAAAGCGTCTCGTGGAGTAAGTTGCATCTCCCGTAGATACCCCATTTGATCTGACCGAAACGCTTTCTCCAAGGTCTTTCCGTGAAGTCCACCGCTTTCTTGTAAAGCAGTCGCACCGCCCGTTCATCAAGCGGTACCTCCAGCGCGATGAGATTCAGCGAGCGCTCGGGCTCTGTCACAGCAGTCTTACAGATGCGCTCGGCATGTTCAACGTGCGCCCAATCCGCTCTTAATGGGACCATACGATTGCTCACATTTGAGTTTCAGACTTCGATCCAGATCCGTATTCTGAAGCAAGTCCTCGCCGCCGAACGTCAGCGTCAGGTCGATACTGCCGCGCTCCTCGATTCGATCAACCGCAGCCCCCAAGGCTCGGCGCAGCTCCCGATCGAGCCTGCCTCGCCTCCGCAAACGACCAACGCCGCCCCCGCGGGCGGTCTTCTGCTTGGCTCCGAGTCCCCCGACATCCACGTCAATGACAGCCCGCAGCAGGTCCTCGCGCAGCTGCAGACGCTCACCGCGCGCCAGAACGACCGCGACGCGGTCTACGACGCCGTCGACCTGCGCCAGCTCATGCGTACCGCGCTCCAGGCAAACAGCGACGTCGAGATGATCCGCATCCTCCAGGTCGGCCGCGACGAGATGCCCGAGGCGATCAAGACGCTGCAGCGTGCGCTCGAGAAGGAGGTTGAGCGCGAGCGCCAAGAGGAGGAGGCCGTCCTCGTCCCAGCGAACGTCCCCATCATCGACGTGCCACAGATCGTGCACTCTGACCCCGAAGGCCTCAAGCGGTCCTCGACGGTGCACAGCACGGGGAGCCAGACGAGCAGCTCGGTCGCGAGCTCGTCGGGGACGGGCCGCTCGCGCGCGCCGCGCGACACGCTGGACCGCGAGTTCATCGAGACGGGAATCGACGCGCTCCGGCGGCTGAGCGGCGCGGAGGTGACACTGCCCAGCTGGACGATTACGCGGTACGAGGTCGAGCGCGACGAGAAGATCGGCATGGGCTTCTTCTCCGACGTGTTCAAGGGTACGTGGAGGAACCACGTCGTCGCCATCAAGGTCCTCGCGCCGCCGACCCCGCGACAGCTATTCGTGCACGAGGTGAGCAGTAGCAGCGTGTATCGCATCGTGTCCCGTCCCGTCTTCCTCTGTTTAAGAGTAGCGGACCCGAGGCTGTGCGTGCCATGGGCCTGGGCACGGTCGAGCCGTTCGGCACTGGTGGTGGACGTAAACATGGCATTCAACGATCCGCGAGGCTGAGCTTTGGGCACACTTGCCTATCCGCATGAGCTGGGCCAACGCTCGGACGCCACGCCCTGCAGTTTGGTGTCGAGATTGAGTTTGGAGTGTCGGGCGTGTTTGTTGCCTTGGCCTGGTCTGGGCGATCACCGTGCCCGATGAGTCTAGCGGCGCGCGTCGTCGTTTGAATGCCGCCGATGTTTATCTGGGTAGTCTATCTTCCTCGCGCCTTCCGCATTCAATCTGCCGCGAGCCCTCCGAGCGGTGTCTTCATCCACGCTTGTGGACCAATGTGTACTGTGTGCTGACCCTTGGCTTCCCCCGATGAATCGCATCGCCGATTCCGTTTGCGCAGGTGTCGATCTGGAAGACGTTGCAGCACCCGAACGTGTGCGAGCTTCTGGGCGCATCGTCGGCATCCAGCGACCCACCGTGGTTCTTCGTCAGCCCGTACTACAAGTGTGGCAGCCTCGTGACGTACCTCAAGGGCCTGCCTTCGCTCGATTCCGTCGATCTGCTCAAGATGATCCACGAGATCGCCAAGGGCATGGCGTACCTGCACAGCAAGGATGTGCTGCATGGGGATCTCAAGGTACGTGAGCCCGCGACGTGAGCCCGCGTGCCCGCGTGCCTCCGGGTAATTGCTGGTAAAAACCCAGAGCTTAAGTTTGAAATTTCCTTCATTCTAGGCAGCGAACGTGCTTGTGAACGACAAGCACCACTGCATCATCTGCGACTTTGGCCAGAGCGAGATGAAGTCAGAGGCGTACCGTGTCAGCGGGCTGCCCCTTCCCCGTAAGCGCCTCTCCGCCCTCGAACTGAGGAGACAACCTGATCGCATCTCGAACAGACGGCACCCTGAGGTGGCAAGCCCCTGAACTTATGTCCGGCCAGAGCAACTTGACTCAGGAGATCGACGTGTACGCGTTCGCGATCACCGTCGTCGAGCTACTCACTAAGGGCGCGCTGCCATGGCCGTTGGCGGACGACGACGCTGTGCGGCACTTTGTGCTACGTAAGTTACGGCTTCGTATATCCTCCATCCATATTCTGACCCGGACGACGTTAGGGGAAAACATGCGCCCAGAACCCCCTCTCCAGCGGGTCTGGTCTCAGCAGCTTACCGAGATCCTCCGCCAATGCTGGGACCGCAATCCTGCCGTTCGACCGCCGTTCACGAAGGTCGATCAGGAGGTCCAAAAGCTTCGGGCTCATTACGGGGCAGACCTGAAGGAGTCGCCCGCGCCGCGCGTTTCGGAGATTCAGCATGTCAAGACGCGCAAGTCCCCCGACATGCATCCAGTCCCGCTGCCTCTGCTTCCTGGTGAGTTCGTCCTGAGCGCCTCTGTCGTTGTCTGTAGTACTTATTTGTTACGTTGTTTCCAGCCGACATGACTGCTTCAGTTGTGGAGGTTGGTTCGGCGCCATCGACCGAGGTCTCATTTACGACCGCCGCAGAGCCCGGTTCTGACCAGAGTCATTCGGAAGACTATCATGGCGATTATTACGGCCACCACGAGGTCATGAGCCGAGCGAGCAGCCGCGCATCCTCGTCCGTGCTAGACAGCCAGTCCGAACACGAGCAAGTCGAGGTCGAGTACCCACGACACTTCTCGCCTGTCCCTCCCGATGAACACGCCCAGAACCTACGCGACGAGCGTCGGTACCGGATGCTGTTGCAGCACGAGTTCCACCCGTCTTGTACGCTTTTTCGTCCTCTGATCCATACTTTATAGTAAGTGGCTAACCCGCTTCCAGTGACGCTTCCCCTGTGGACGCCAACGCCAGTCGCCATCGGAGCTGTTGGGTACCACAGCAAGGCGAACTACGGCGAGTTCGTGACGCTGTTCAACTGTTTTGATCCGCAGAAGACGTCGAACGGTCGGACGGTGGGCATGCCGTCTATATACGGCTATGGCAGGATCAGTCAAAGCAACCAGCGACAGGACAAGCGCAACGTCGCGCAGCGTAGCATGGATATCATCCAGTCGTGGTTAAGCTCTCGGAACCGTGCCGGCGGGGAAGCAAAGTATTCGTATGTATATCAGCGTGCTGAGAGGTGTTTGCGCGAGATGCTCACAACGAGTCTTTTGTAGGCGTCGCTACTCCTCTCCGCTGCGGTGCGGGCACAAGACTGCTCATCTGTTCACGGAATCAACGAACTATCGATACCTGGAGGATCTTTCGACGCCCAAGAAGTGGTTCAAGGCAAACGTGGACCACATCCTTGAGATCTACGGAGCAGAGCACCGCATCTCGAAGGAGGAGCTGTATCTCGGTATGTCGTCTAAACCCGTCTCCATCCCCCAACTCTGTCGCTGACCCTGTGATGTTTGCAGTTATCGGGACGCTCGAGGCGCAGGACTACGCGCTCTTCGTGAGCCACGAGCACCCTGATGGCCAGGTCGACTTCAACGTCTTCTCGGCGGCACGCACAGGCCACATCTGGGGCGAGTTCAGCTTCTCCTTCGACCTCTCGACCTCGTTCCTCGGCGGTCCGAAGTACGAGGAGGTGCCGATCGGGAACCCGCAGTACGCGCGTAAGGTCTCCCTGTCCGGGAACCCTGGCAACATATGGGACAGCGTCCTGCTCGCGCGGTTGCGATTCAAGCCGGACTCGGTCGAGCCGACGTCGCTGTAGGCCCAGTCTGCTCGAGACGCCGTAAGGGGCACTTCTGTGCTGCACGCTGGCCTCGCGCAGCCTGTGGCGTCCTCTTCGACCGCACTTACGATTTCGATGGCGGTGTTTGGTTTGGACTATGTGTTTTGCATACGCATATGGACAGCATACCCCACATTACATTACCATCTCGTCGGACGCATCACATAGCATTTTGCGGCATTGCACTTATATATCTGCCGCGAAGTTACCTGTTACTGAAACAACTGTATACTACCGCAGCAACGCTCGGGCCGAATACTTAGGTGGAGGGCAAATCATAACTTCATTGTAGCATTATTAGGCCTGGCCGAGCCATTAGCGATGCGCAAACACATCGACCTCAACGTTGTTGGCTACAGCCCTGGCGCGCCGTACTGTGCTACTTCACGGGCTACAACCTGGTCGGCTTCGAGCTCCACATCCCGAACAGGCTGTCCGTCGCACGCGACTTGGCGCGGTTTTTCGCAGGCATCGTTGTTATGATAGAGCCTGTGACGGTCACGTATCGTAATCACTAGACGGTTATGGGAGGATACGTGCGTCCTCAGACCCATAAAGGGGATGGACCCTACGGTCGAGTTAAACCCTACTCTAGGGTTTAAATCACTTAATATAGCTATTCTCAAATACTGACATATGATAATAACATACAGATCGAGCAGCAACATTTGAAACACATGTTGCAGGTGGAATTGAGAGGGTTTATAATTGCCCCCCTGTGCTTTAGCTCTAGATGCAACAGCATTAGCTTTAAATAAAGCCACTCGA